>BLKM01000280.1:345351-485994 GCA_013340265.1 Coptotermes formosanus
TCACTCAACTATAAAGTGCAACCTTAGTGTAATGTTAACAAAAAATGTTCTCCCTGAAGATGACCCAGCAGGGTCGCCACATGTAGGAGTGTGTTACAATTGATGATAAAACTCTCTTTGTGCATTTGTTGGTGATTAGTGTTTTTGTATAATATAGTGCACACACATGGAACACATTAAAAATGAATTTGAATTTTTATTCCAAGTAGCAGTGAGACGGATATTGTGACAGAGTTTGACCGTCAGTAACATGACGTTTGTAGCTTTCTCAGTACATAGATATTTATGAGTATAAAACCCAATACGTCTGGACCAATTTGAGTAATTTGCCAGTGTTTTTGCCTGAATTGGTCTCTAAATAAACTCCTGAGTTATTTCAGAAATCAAGTCAAAACCCATCCAAACACGACTTAATTCCATTTATTACACAGAACTGCATGTTTCGACCTATTTCAAGTCATCCTTTTGTTAGGTCGAAACATGTAGTGTGTTTGGACGGATTTTGACTTGATTTCTGTTATAAACAGCACAACGGGATGACGCCCTTTAAAACTTAGGTTATTTGTTTTTCTTTCATGTGTTAAGCCTATGGTAAGAACTTCGTGAAAATGTGTGTATAGGTTCTTTACGTAAGCCAAATTAACTTTATGAACAAGGAAGTTTTAAAACGATAACTATATATTTCAAAGTACGATCCTAACCTATTCTGGGAAGTCGACGGATTGGAGATTGTCCCCAAAACATGGTTATCCCACCCCTCTCGACATAGGAATTGGAAGGACATTCTGGATATGAGGAGTCCCTAGGATTTAAATATAAACGCAATTGATACAAAGCTCAAAATGAAATTTATCCTTTTCGAAGTAAAAGAATAAGTAAAGGATATAAGGCAACAGATAAATATTACAAAAGACGGGACGTTTTAAGATCCACGACTTCATTCGTAAATGTACTTTGATATTATGGGCAGGCTGAAACTGTCTGACTACGTACGTCTTTGATACTACAGTAGGGTATTTCGAACATTTAAACAAAAATATTAATCTCTGTTATATTCAAAGACACAGTTCTTACCGCTCAGTAAACACACGCCTCGGTTATGACAAGGCACGCAATGCACGTATAACGTATTATTGAGGCGCGTTCGCGTAACCATCTTTGTCGTGGAAAAGCAATAAGTATTACGTATTCTGAGTGCGTGTCTGTAGCCTTGTTTATCCAGCATGCAAAGCGCATGCGCCTTGTTATATTGTCATCTGCGGCCTGTTTGGCTCTACCATATTTTTCCACATTATCTCATAAACGGCACGATTTTAGGAAAAAGGTTACTGAACATAAAATGTGTGTTTTGATTTTCTCTACAACTTTTGTCTGAAACATTTTTCTTTCTAAGAAGAATTGAGCGAGGTGTGATCATACACGTACATAGGTATTCCTGTAAAGCATCCGTTATTCTTGTCAGATTTTAATGAAACTTAAATTTTCTCGACAGATTTTTTTAAAAAACGCTCAAATATCAAATTTCATGAAAATCCGTCCAGTGGGAGCCGAGTTGTTCAATGCGGACAGACAGACGGACATGACAAAGCTAATAGTCATTTCTCGCAATTTTGCGAACGCGCCCAGAAACCAGTCGGTTAACATCTTATACGAAATAGTCGCTGTTTGTTCTGAGATCCACACAAAACACATAAATACACTGTGTGGGCAGAACGTAGAATTTGTGAATGTTAAACCTGGCGGTACATAAGGCACCGCTGAGATTTAAAAGCGTAATTTACCATGAAGTGACGCCTTACACAACTCGTTCAGAACTGTATGTGGAAAACCGCTAACACCAGCAATAACTGTGGCATACAGGTGTAAGCTTATAGCTTATTTGGGCATTCGTACAAGGGAGTTAGCCCTCGAAATTCACGTGTTTAACAAAGTTGGTTAGGCAAAACCCGGTAACTGACTGCGAAACGTGTTAGCATTGATACAATAACTAAAGGACTTTCTGCAATAAATATGGACTTTAGAGCAGATTTGCACGAAATGTCACTAAGTTCTCAAATCATAGAATCTGAGATGGGCGGAACACGTAGCATGTACTTTAGCTATAAATAATTAACAAGAATTTGTAGTCCCAAAATATGATAGAAAAATCCTTTCCTAAGTTATAGGCGTAGATGAGAGGATAATATTAAAATTGATCTTAAGGAATATGGAGAGACATTGCGAACTTAGGTTGGTGTGCTTCAGGATCGTAACCAGTCGCTGGCTTATGTGAAAAAGGTGACGAAACGTAGGGTTCATAAAAACGTAGGGAACTTATAGATCAGTTGAGGAAAGGTCAGCACTGTTTGCTATGTAACTATTGTGACGTAAGCAAGGCTCAACTATGTGACTTCCAGTGAATATAAGTGTTTTGTTTCAGGCCCAGGATCGTAGACCTCGAAAAGCAACATGGCGGACGAAGAGGTGAGGTGAGTAAACTGAAAGGACCCGTCCAACCTTCTGAAACAACTGATGCTGTTTCAACGTATCGGCCTTGTCCTACACGCCTTGTGACTTTCTTTACTGCGCCAGAAAGACTGAGCTATAAATGTTTGTAGCATATATATGTTTTAATCTTCCTGTTGAATTTCATATGCACACGTCTGTATTGATTTATCATTACTCTGCTTACCCGAATACAAGACAAACCCCACATGTTACAATTTCGAATTTACTTAATAGCCAGTTTTCCACGTCAGTTAATTTTCACAATTCATGTTCTGGAATGAAATAATCATCAGTGTTAATATATTAGAGTATTGTTGTAAAAAAACTGTAAAGCACAAATGGGAGGAATTCCACCAAAATAATTGTAATGCATTTATTTTGGTACTTTTTATGCTGCTTTACCTTTGCACTTGTATAAAATAATCCATAATTATCACAGAATGCTGTAACTTTAATCACTTCTCACTTCAATTATCTTACTGCAAGTGAAATGTCGCGATGTTAACAATGAAGCAGTGAGTACTAAATAACATGTATAATTACTGCAGCAGCTGTACAATTTTCTTTATTCGCCTAAGTGCAGCAGATACAAAGATCATTCGGTTGTTTACAGAAGGTGTTTGATTCGGTGTGCAATTACAAAACAACTCTCAGAGTATTCAGATGATTATCTATAAAGAATTCGTTGTCTTATATTCGGGCAAAAGAAGTGTATGTAGTGTAGGAATTTAAATACGGATTATTTACATGTAACAGAATTTGTACTAACTTTTTTGCTGGATACATATTTAGACATAAGACCAAAATATGAAATCATAGCATATCACTTTATATTTCAACTAATTTATGGCAATAGCTAGAATGCAAGGTACAGCAGAAAGGCTAGATTATCTGTCAAAATATTAGACCTTAAGATATGAATGGAAGAGTTTGATCTTCAACCTCAAGAATTTCAAACTTTTGTTTCTGACATATATCTGTGTTCGTCTTTACTGACTGCTGTTTTTCTTCTCCCCCACCCCCCTTCCAATTGCAGTACCAGCAAATCTCCATTGCCCTATCTCGTTCCAACAGTAATCACGTGATGTGTCAGTGGCACGTCGGAATTCCTGGCTCGTGACTACCCCACTTCTGACTGAGGAATAAAATCAGATTCTTTATATTAGTGAATTTCACGTTTCACGGATATTGTAGGAAATTAAATACTTGAACTTTAAAAAGAAACAATTTTACGTACGAAATTAATAAATTAAATATAGAAAATTCGAGTTGTTAGAATTGAGTCATACAATGGCTTTACCAAAGGTACTGTACGGTTGTGAAAATTGGAAATCCCTTCAAGTGCAAAAGAAGAAGAAGAAGAAGAAGAAGAAGAGACACCGGAGATGGCATGTTTGAAGGTGGTTGCAGGATATACATCGTATATATATACACTATATATATACACACTGTATATATATTGTGAAACAATGGAAAAAGAAGGAATTAAATATTTAAAATTTAAACTAAATTGCCGTGGATTTTAAGTGCAAGTACAAGCAATTTTTTTTGAACGAAGGATAAACACGTCCACAAGTTGCTGCATCAATACGTATAAACGGGCTGAACTAACGTAGGTCGTCCGAGAAGAAGATGAAGAGACACCCACAAAGAATGAATAAGCCAGAAATGGCTCTGTTATTGCTGCTGCTGCTGCTGCTGCTGCTGATGATGATGATTATGATTATGATTATGATGACAGTGGTTCTTCTGAGGTTCATCAACGTTGATGTCTACTGTACGGTGATATTTATAGGCATATAAATATGTTCCTGGAAAACTTTTAGAGTTTTAGCGCTGCAGGTAAATAAGAAGTACAGAAATGTGGTGAATTTTCTATTACGCTGTTGTGTACTCGAAAGACATGGCCGATGAGAATTCAAGAAGTAGTCTTGAGATGCTGAAGTGACTGTTGGGAGGTGGTTTTGGTGAGGCCTGGGAACTTCATGAAGGATTTGTGTGTAGATAATCTCAAAAATGGAAGATTAATGTATAGATCATCTCATCAATGGAAGATTAGTGTATAGATCATCTAATCAATGGAAGATTAGTGTATAGATCACCTCATCAATGGAAGATTATGTATAGATCATCTCATCAATGGAAGATTAATGTATAGATCATCTCATCAATGGAAGATTGGTGTGTAGATCATCTAATCAATTGAAGATTAGTGTATAGATCATCTAATCAATGGAAGATTAGTGTATAGATCATCTCACCCATGGAAGATTAATGTATAGATCATCTCATCAATGGAAGATTATTGTATAGATCATCTAATCAATGGAATATGAGTGTATACATTATCTTGTCAATACGTTTGGTTCACAGTCCACAATGAATACGAAAAGCAATTCGATAACGTAATGTGTGTTCGCAGTTGCTTTTTATTAAAATCCGTTAGTTATATAACACAGGACTTGATTTCGTGTGTCACGTAACAATAGTAGATAAAACAGCTGAGCAGTGATCGTTACTAGAAGGCGGAATAGCTTAGTAGCAATAGTTGTCAGTGGCTGGGTGCCCCGTGGTCACATCACGTGACTTCTGTTGCTTCCACTACCCTACTCCATCCGCCCAGCAGGTCCGCCAAACGGGACAGCGGCTCGGCTGGCACCCTGAGTTCTCTCGTCGGTGGATGCATGGCAAAGTCGTCATACAGGACAGACGATTTAACGTTCCTTTTTGGGGGGGAGGTGTTGTGTAACTTCTAATATACAGAGACACGAGTTTGCATGAAGATAACAAGTTTTAATTTTCCTTTCATTAACAAAATTTTACTGGAGACTTCCACCTCTCATTCCAATTCTTACGGACACGTCTAAGTAAATAACATATAATTAGAAAGTATAAACAACAAGGTACGCTTTATACAGGTACATAAAATTTTTATTCAAACACTTCAGCACTTTTAAAGCTGTCGGCCATTTTCAGGGATACCATTTCCTGTTGGCAGTGCATATAATGGTTCTGAGTGTTGTG
Source organism: Coptotermes formosanus (assembly GCA_013340265.1). NCBI lineage: Eukaryota > Metazoa > Arthropoda > Insecta > Blattodea > Rhinotermitidae > Coptotermes > Coptotermes formosanus. Next base: position 350,863 of record BLKM01000280.1, read on the forward strand.
AATTTTATTCAATGCTATCCCTGATGGTGGCCGATACGCCGCAACATACTGGACTGTTTAAATAAAGAATGTATGAATTTGTATAAATGTAACTTTTTAGTTATGTTTTTTGATTAAATTGGCGTGCGAGGTAAAAATGTATTACAAAGCAATAACACATATTCTAGCTACCGGTATATGAAATTAGACTGACAGAAGTATCTTTACTTGTCTTTCGTTGTAACTCTAACAATTGAAAGAAACAACCTTAAATATTTAGTACAATAATTTTCAAAAATCTTGGATTCATAAAGTATCCGTAAGATATTCTGTTCAAACTTTATAATAAACCGACATTTGACCAAACTTCTACTGTATTGCGCATAAGCAGAAGACTCCAGCGAGAAGATATGTCGAGAGAGGTAAAAATGCAAGGCGAATTTGTCCATGTCACGCTTCCTTTATTTGCTGTTGCTATTGTTGTGATCTCTGTGTAAATACGCGCATCAAGCACATTTGCTACGCCATTTTTTCTAACAATATGCAATGTTTTTGGTTGAGGTATTTTCAGACTGTCGTGTTGTTTTCGTTCTCATGCTTCTTTTTAATTCCTACGCTTCCATTTTGCACAAGTCTGCAATATTTTTACTGGTTTGTTAACTTCTTTTGTCCACATTTAGTAACATTATTTTCAGCTGTCACCAATCAGTTATTTATATTGTGCTATCCCAGGATGATATATTAAGTTTCCAAAAATGAATAAATCGACTCTCCTACACACACTTTATTGAAACCCACGCTTTTGGACTGGTCTATTTCCTATCAGCTATTATTACAAACAATCGTAACTGAAAGTAATTAATATGAGGGAAGGATACAAATATTCCAGGCCCCTCTACAAAATAATAAGTTTTGAATAAGAATGTGCAAATGCACTTCAGCCTCAACCGGCATAATAACAATGGAATTCCCGTCAAATTGCTTCATATTTTAAACAATACTATTTTATTTTTATGCATTTAAGAGCCTGCTACAGAGAAATGTTCGAAACCCTTGTTGAAAATACACATAAATTCGTAACCAATTTTGTGTTTCGTACCAACAAACAAAGGACTAAATCTCGCAACTGAAAATACTCACCCTGTATAGTGTGTGTAAGAAGACTGTTCTGTTTCTTCACTGGGATAACTAATAGTTTGATAATTATTTAAAATAAACATTATCGTGTTCTTTATTTTAAGTGTTGCATTTAAGTGGCACAGGAGCTTTCTTTTATTTTACATCGATGTTAGTGTGTTTTGGAAATTGTGTGTATAATATACCATATAATTCTGTTTTAAATGTGTAATAAAAAGTTAACATTTTGTGAAGCCGTGAGTACGGGCAGTGCATCTGTATATATGTATAGATCATACTTATTTTACAGGCAAACATAAATGGTATTATTTAAACACAAGCTGTAAGTTTTGGCGTATTGATATGACAAATAAGACGAAATTCACGCCATGTTTATACAAAACTGATACATGAGCAAAATAATGCATTAAACAATCTTGCAATAAACACTGTAATGAACAGTACTGGCTAATCGTGTTGTAACATTAATAATGTGATATCCAAGGAATATATAAATAGTCACCTCTTTGTTATCCCACTGGTTTCTAAAACGACCATATTATGTTCTTAAAAATAAGGCTTAGTTTCCAGACGTTTCACGGTCAGGAGTCCGTGTATAAACTATCGTCCCCTTTATAGACAAACTCGAGGGTCCCTCCGATCACTGCCAGTTCTTTCTGCGGGACTAAAGCGGCCAGAACGTGACTCTAACTGCTCACTTCCAATATCGGCTTTTGAATGTGCGGAACTTTATTTCAGCGACTCCAAAGTATACGTACATTCTGTTGTTTAAGAACATGGGTCATTAACTTTACATCTTGTCCAAGATAGCGACTGTGCCACAGGGTGGCTGACGGAGGAAACTTCATTGGACTCCCGACATGGACAAAGACCTTTTCCGTATTTCGAAGCACCCCTGCCTCATGCTGCGAAGTCCGTGATTACAATTCCGGTACGGTGACGGGCAGTGTTTCGGTCACTACAGGATAACGCCAGAATTTTATCTTACTACAGGCTACCGATCTCGGTGGCCTCGTGATCTAAGGCTTGGGTCTGCGACCGCTCGCTTTCTGGGATTAGGGGTTCGAATCCCGCCGGGATCATGGATGTCTGCCTCTTGTGAGTGTTGTGTATTGTAGAGGTCTCTGCGACGGGCTGATCACTCGTCCAGAGGAGTCCTATCGAGTGTGGTGTGTCTGAATGTGTAATGAGGTGAAACAATAGCCCTCTACGCCTGCAGTGAGTAAGCAGAAGAGGTCAGACTAAAAACATAGGCTTCTGCTGCGTCCGTCACAACCCTTTCGAATTATCGTTTTCATTTGTCCCTCAATTCGACTGTAAACGCGTTTAGACTGTGGCTGCGCTGCTAATAACTTTGTTAAATACAGCATCAATAAATCAATACCAGTACTTATAATTCCACGAAGGAAAACGTGATTTTAAAACTGCATTTTACACTTGACTAATTTTTTTTCTTTGTGTTTCTCTTGCAGAGAATTCGTATCAAAGAGGTGTGTAACCCCCTTTCGAATTATCGTCATCATTGATCCTTCCCTTCGACTATAAATACGTTTAGACTGTGGCTGCGCTGCTAATAACCTTGTTAAATACAGCATCAATAAATCAATACTCAGTACTTATATTTCCACGAAGTAGAGTGTACTTTTAATGCTGTACTTTACACGTAGTAAGTTTTTCTTTATGTTTCTCTTGCAGAGAATTCGTATCGAAGAGGCACGTAACGTAACGTAACGTATATAGCAATTGCACGTCAGAATGGAGAGAAGAGGCTATCAGCAAACTGATGCCGTGATGTGTGTGCTCTTGTCTCCAAACTGAACTTCGTATTATCCAGTCATCATCCCTGTCAACTATAGACATAACTACGTTTCTGAAAAAGATTCATTAATTGGGTCAAAAGTTTAAGTAGACACGCACATGCATATATAAATGATAAAACAGCAAAAGTAAAAAGTAGCTGTCAGTACATTGTAATACTTCTTGGCCTATTTTGTACGTTGCTGCCAAATTCTCACAAAACTCCTGTAAATAAAACGGAGTATATTTTATACAAAACCATTCTATCCTGTGCTCGATATCTGTCATACCACACACGACATAAGTCACTCTAGATTATTCACCCAGTTAGCTTAATTTGTTCTTTATTTTATGTCAGTGAAGAAAATGTATGTTGTGCCGTCTCTCATTAATTAACTTCAGATGTTTGTAGATTTTGATCCATATAAATGGCAGTTTACTAGGGAAATATAGTAGAAAAGGATAGGTTTTTAAAAAGGCAGCATGGGTAGGTTTACAGGTAAAATTAACAACCAAAAAATTAAAATTGTGAACGAAAAATAATTATAATAATCCAGAGTAACAAGTGTAATAATTACCCTCCTGCATTAATTGATAGGCCGGAAATAGAGGTAAGTGCAGCAAGTGTGTTGTGTGTGTGTAGTAGTGTTATCAGTGTCAACTTAGTAAAATTACTGGGAACAAGTTAAAAAAGGAAGCATAATGCTATATGTACACAGTGCATATAAATCTCTCTTACATGAGCGATGTGGCTGACCTTCCAAATTGTGAGATGTGTTCGTTCTTTATATGACACAGCCACACCGTCAGTAAGTGACAACACGGAGCTTGTTATGAAGACGGTCGGTGAAGGTAAAGGCATGGGGGAAATAAAATCCTGCTAGTGACTTGTGAACATGAAATAGAGGAACGAGATTTTAAAATGATTAAGAGTTGCTGATCATTTGTTATTATGTTAGAACTTAGAGCCCAAAATTCAAGAAAGTGTTATTTAAGGCTTGAGATCCTCCTGCAGAGAAAGAAAAATTATTTACATACAAACGTAAAGTTTCTGAACGTTACATCAGCTATTATATCTACTACTCTGATTTAAATATTTATTAAAACTCCTTATTCCCAGTTATTTGACACTGACTGATTCTGTTCTGGAAAATCCGCACTGGTTGGATCATTTAACAGGTGTAGAACATATATTTTTTTACACTCATCAGGGCCGGCTTTAAGAGGCCTCTCCCTTTGAAATGAATTTTAGGTTTAATATTTGTTGATGCTTTTGGAAAAGTACGCATAAAACGCTAAATTACTTACATGCATGTTTATTAATTGTTGTTAAAATAATAATAAGAACACAAAATAAGTTTTTTTTTTGTAGTGGTGGTGGTAGTGGTGGTGGTGGTGGTGGTGGTGGTGAAGATGATGATGATAATAATAATAATAATAATAATAACAACAACAACAAAATAATGATACAAAAATTCGGGAATTATTTTCATTAATTTTAGTTAAAACACTAAAAAATGTACTTTTTACTTTTGATTTAATGTTATATAACTATTATTAACAATAATTATCATTATTTTTGTTGTAAATTTCAGTATTTGCAAAGGCATTTAGTTTTTGTAGTGATATCCCTTGTGAGGTGAGGCCCCAAGCTGTAGCTTATCCAGCTTACATCTAAATCCGGGCCTGATATTCAGCGGAATTTAGGCCTAGAATCGCGCTGATGCGTGTACCAACGGTGACTTCACGTGTCGCTCCACTTTCAGGCGAAGAAGGCCAAGCAGGCCGAGATCGACCGCAAGCGCGCGGAAGTGCGTAAGCGGCTCGAGGAGACGGCCAAGGCAAAGAAGGCCAAGAAAGGCTTCATGACTCCGGAGAGGAAGAAGAAGCTGAGGGTGAGTAATACTCACGTGACTGGAATCGCTTTCGCTACAGCAGTACCTATAAGGATATCCTATTCCAAACATTTGAAGGAAATACACTCGAACTCGGTCATAACGTCATGAAAGGGACTGACTATTTTGTGTCGTTATAACCGAAGAACTAAGGCGTAGGTCTGCGGCCGCTCGCTTGCTGGGATCGTGGGATCGAATCCCACCGGGAGCATGGATGTTTGTCTCTTGTGAGCGTTTTTTTTTGTCAGGTAGAGGTCTCTGCGACGGGCCGATCGCTTGTCCAGAGGAGTCCTACCGACTGTGGTGTGTGTCTGAGTGTGATCAAGTGAAAACAAAAACCTTCTACACCTGCTGTGAACAAGTAGGTAGAAGAGAGAAGGGCTACGAAAACGAAATAACCGAAGAATATAATGTTATGGTTAACAGCGACGAATCAATTAGTGCCACAGAATATCTGACGTTATATACGAGGTGTCGCATAAACCGATGTCGTTATAACCGGGTTCGAATTATTGTAAATTACATTAAAAACGGCCGGTCCAAATCAAAGCAAATTTGTAAATATTAATAGAAAATCATTTCTGCTGTATTAATTTCAGGAAAATTCTGTTGGTTCAGTACACGCTATACAGCTCACACAACATTGCTAAGAGTAAAGACGAAATTTTAAAATCTGCCTTAACGAATTGCCGTCTAAACCATAGGCAAGCAGGTCTGAAGGATCCCACTTGAAAATAAAATTTGAGCAGTTCCTAGCGTACGGTAGAAAAGGGCGAAACCCCCATCCCCCAGGCCCCGCAATTCTTCATAAAGTCTTTGTTTTAATTATGCGGTTTCAGCAAATTTTATTTCGCTGGGCACCGAGTACAATATTTGGTGTGACTGTGACGTCACTAAGGACACATGGCTAAGAACGGCGCCCCCCCCCCCCCCCATTTAAGTGATATAGCAGTCAATAGTTTTCCGGTACTATTTGCTTTGAGTTATCCTGCAGAAATAGAACTGGACTAAATGTAACAAAACACCATGCATATTATCCTTATATATTAAAAAAGCTTCTAAATTAGACATGGGGTGTAGAATTTTGCAGCAGAGTAGGAGAGAGAAATATTTTTGTATTTATGCTAATGGTAAGGCACTGTATTATAATTAGCAGTGAAATGTTCCCCGTTTTCAGTGCATATATATTTGAAGCACAAGTACAAGAATCAGTTGTGCTGCGAATAGAAAAAAACGGCTTCAAATATGTCCCTGCTCATTTCCTACTTCTATCGACATTATTATCGATATTTCACGTACATTACAATCGATATTATATCACTATACTTTATTATTGATGTCCTGTGCAGTTGTTGCTGAGAAAGAAAGCTGCTGAAGAGTTGAAGAAAGAGCAGGAAAGGAAAGCGGCCGAGAGGAAGAGGATCATTGATGAACGTTGTGGCAAACCCAAAAGTGTTGTTGATGCAAATGAAGGTAAGGAAGCAGTAACTGTATGCGGCATGTTGCTCTGGTTTTAACGATATTGTTGAAAACAGAAATTAGGGAGCATTAGGGAGCAAGGAGCGTAGACCGAGCGGAGTGATTGCGGGGATTTGTAACGCTAACGCGTTAAAGATAAGAAATTTCTTTAATTAAAGTCGGGGAGAAAGAAAGAGTTATTTTGCTTAAAGATCCATTGTTGAGGTTGTATACCGTCGGCTCTATATAAATTACGTAATATTTTGGAATATTCTTGGAATAATACGGATATGAGGAGGCCAAAGTACTCGGATAAAAACCTGTCCCAATGCAAGTTTGTCCATCACAAAGCTCAACTTGACCGGCTTAGGTTCGTTGCTGGGCCAGCGAGGTGAGAGGCCGGCGACAGTCTGCCTGAGCATGCCTCGAACTTCGGCTGTAGACTCACTTTATCACGACGGTTGTTTTAAATGTGTAACTTTCATTCAACAAAGAAACTTTCAATAAAGACACTGGTCCGTGTTTGTTTTTCATTTCGGAATACGTGAGTCACGCATGCGCATAGCTGTAATTGCCATAACAGCGCATACCCATTTCAAGTCCATTCTCCTAGCTCGCTTACTGCAGTGATGTACTACATACCTGAGCTCAAACTCTGAAACAGGACTAAATTTGTTTCATTAATGAATGAAATTCTTAAGTTCATTTATACCCATATGCATTCAGAACATAAATGTGTTTATACTTGTCTAGAAAGACCGCTGTTTTTGAAGTTGATGTATCAAGGTATGTTTAGCAATGTGATTGGCCCCTCGGTCACGGATTACGTGCTCATTGTTGTTGTGTCAGTGCATTTAGCATGGAAGGACTTCCAATTCTGCTAGTGACACCAAATATGGTTACAGCACCACATGTGCGACAGTTGTAACAAAGTATTTTTCCAGTTCCAGTGTTTGAAATGTGTCATCATTGGAAGACGACAACGTAATGTTGCTACAGGCCTACGACTAAAATGCAAAGGGTGAATCAAAAAGAGGCAAATACCATTATATATAAATTTCTGCTTAAAATATTAACCGTCCGTCGTAGTGGATATATCAAAGTGTACTGTTCTCATTCGTTTCTTTCCTGCGAGCCTTGTATATTTCTACCACTTGCGCTGGCAAACTGTCTCTAGCTCACTGCATTGTAGGAGCGCCTCGTCGCTTTGTAATGTTTCGCACTTTCCCCGACAGATAGCAGTGTTAATATTAACTGTGGTAAGAGCCACAGATCTCATACGTTGAGCGCATTTACGAATATTTTCCAAAGAAAACAGCCGAACGTAAGAGGCAGAAGGTAAGAGGAAGTGCATAATGACGACTTTCATAATTTGTAGTCTTCGTCGGATATTATAACATTAAGAAAATCAAGGCGAATGAGATGAGAGAGAACAGAAATGCCACAAAATTTTGGTTGCAACATTTACAGGGACGATACCATCACTTTGGAGATCAAGACGTAGATAGAGGGATAGTATCAAAATGTATCTCAAAGAAGTAGTGTGGCAGGTTGTGGGTTTATGTGATTTTAAAACAGGTACGCATGACATCTGTTGGGAATTTCCGGCACCGCTAGATTTTTTTCCATTGCCCTGTTTACAAATGTAATAGTACTCACAAGTCAAAATTTGGCTGCCAGTGTCCCTGGTGTCTGAGGTAAATGTTACCTGACCCATAATTTTTGAAGTTAAAAATACAGTTACACCTTCATCATGCCATAACGCATGCACATTACACGTGGAAGCATACTAGTCAGGCAAAAGTAATGAAGGTTGTGACAACATGCCAAGAGGCCCCCTGTGCTCACCATGTAACATCAGAGAATTTGTTACTCACAATTTAAGCTAGGTATTGTTGTTTTGAATTTTAGTTTCTGTCGTCCTTCTGCATTACAATATGTGGACAGGTTCAGATTATGCAGTTCCTTTCAGTTCCACAAAATCTGTCACGTTTGTCACTGATGTGTCTGTCTGTGTGTATGTGTGTGTCCCCTCACAGATACAATTAGGCGCGTCCTCATGGACTACCACGAGAGAATCAACTCTTTGGAGGACGTCAAGTTCGATCTGGAATACGCCGTTAAAAAGAAAGATTTTGAGGTAGAATTGTGCTGCTGTTCTGCAGTTGACAACTTCTGTCTGGAGAATTATTTATTTTTAATGATATATGTGCAGGGTGTTTCTTGTTTTCCTTTGGTTTTGCTTTCAAGTTCATGTTTCTTACATTTCTGACGTCATAGATAATTTGAATATTTCGCAAACTCGAACATGTTTGCTTGTTTTTGACTCTAAGAGTCTCTCAAATAGTGGCAAATTCTTAAACATCCCAAAAACCTGCCTACTTTGTAAAGTAATAGTATTTATTAACAACAGCTATGATATCGCTATTTTACAAGATCATCCAATTTCGTTAATGGTATTATAAATTCGTCACAAAATGAGTTTTCTTGCCCAGATTCAGTTTAAATTGTTCTCCGTAGACAGATTCGCACATCTCGTTTCATAGTCCTTACCTCTTCTACCTACTCACAGTAAGTGTCGAGGTGGATTCGCACATTTCTGAAGTTTATAACAATTTTAATGCTTCAAAGTGTTAATATATCTTAAACTCTTCAAAATAACAGACCGAAATCTAAGGACGCGTTGATGAACCTAAAGCTTATCAAAATGTGTGTTTTAAACTCCCTGCCATCTGTTGCCAATAAACTGCCGAACACTTTCATATACGTATCAAAATGTTTATTTTTCTGTCCTCACAACTGGTTTTATATACAGACTCGCATAAATAAGCGATGGCAGCTGTATTTAGTAAAAATTAAAAATACTCATGAACTTGGAATTATCCTTTATGTCACAAATCTGTGTTTTAACAGTGTTAAAGTGTATACTCCTTGTTAAAAACGGGCTAGGTCCTAACAGATTTCTTATACTTCTCTTGCAAATCCTGTTATTTCTGTTTCGTTTTCAGATGATGGACTCGGATATTTTAACAATGTGGTTTGCATTCAAATAACTCTTGCGTGTGAACTTTACCTATAATAAATGTTCTCTCTTTAATTCCTTTCTAGTTATAAGTAGAACCATTTCACTAGATTTAGAAATGTTTATAGTAAACTTCTACATTGTAGTTTTTAAATCAAATTAGCTATATCTTGCAGTTATTGTCACGATCTGCGTACTGATGTTTTCGGTATCTTTCGCTGGAGGTCTCTGGCTACAGCTGATTCCCACGGTAATCGCAAAGTTGCAGCAGACGTTGTGGCGATTTTTGTTACCCATTATAACGTATTCATTACAATCATAATGCTGTCCATTATCATACGTACCGTAGCAACTCTTAGTTGGCCCCTTCTTTCCTGCAAATTTACATTGCGCAAGAATATCGTACGCTGCGTCACTGGCCAGCTCTTTAGTTCGTAGTCACTGCCACTAGAGGCCTCCAGCGTGTCATCTTGACATTGTTCCCTTCTCAGTTCCTGATTTCCAGTCGTAAACAACGATCTCTTTCATAAGTATGATAAAATGTCGCTTTCCGGACTCGAGTACTAAATACTGCATAAATTAGAGTGTAATTGTATTTGTCCTAAAAGTGACAATTAGTCTTTCTTCTCACTACTTAATGGTGGAGCAAATTTTTACTGCGAATGGAGGCAACAAATTGATTTACTTGACAATACGACTCGTCAGTGCCGAATATTTTACATAGCCTTACAAAGATAAATAACACCACCATACAGCAGAATTACTACAGTACTGAATACGTTCTGAGTAATTTTTCCCCGTTTAAGTATTTTTATCAGTCGGCAGCTCAGTACACAAGTAGAACCTTTTCTCTGATTGGCACCCAGCGGCATTTGTGACTGCAATTGCCTGTTTCCTGTCCTTCAGCTAACCTCAGGTCTATCATCAATGCCTACCACAACCGCATCGGAAACCTAGAGGCCGAGAAATACGACCTAGAATACGAAGTGGCCAAAAAGAACTTGGAGGTGCGAGCCTGTAAGGCCCTCAGCCCACAACATGTCCGCAGAGGTCAAGGCGATTCTAACACAATATCTGTCGGCAGTATATGTGATTCGCTGTCGTGTTTCTAGAAAACAGACATTAAAACACATTGTGGCGTATGACACGTGGCGTCGTACCACATGCATCATAGATGCTGTGAAATAAAACGTTAAAATAGCGAAATGAGTACTGGATATTTTCATCGCTTATGTCGAAAAGAATTACACGCCAATTTCCAAAAATTTCTAAAGTACCTTTTTACCAAGATAAGCATGTACATTTATGTGTGTTTAAAATTTAACATTTCCAAGTGATATCAGAAAATCCGATGCGCATTGAATGTTCAAACGTTAATGTGCACTGCTTTGCTACAAACACTGATTCGTTTCGCATTAGGAGGCCTTGTAACAGGAATAAGTTCTAGTTTGGGAACTTCCTGCACAACTTAAACGCCGTCAAACTGAGTTACAATACTTGAACTCTGGGGCAGGTTTAGGGATTGAGAGGCTACGCATGCGTATACAAACCAAATCAGACCAAATCACACATTGTGGTGCAAGACACTGGCTGATTTGGGAATATCTTATGGGAGAGATTTATTGTATATGGATTTAAATTAAGAAAAGATTTGTATTTTTTCCCTTTTCGTTAATTTAATCCATCGTTTTACAAAAACTAAATGCATAAGAGCATTGCAATATTAAAAAGATCGCTTATTAAATGCAGTATCGGTGAACATAACACAAGCACAAAGCAAACGTTTAACACAGCGAGTTTCACACGTTGGAAAGCGGGCAGGATATCCTCTCTTCTGCGTGTCGCTTGGCACTGTTCCTAACCTTGTAACTGCTTTCATTCTAAAAGTGTTTTGTGCCTTGTAATATTTTTGTGTCTCAGGTACCAGTTTCCTACCTTTGTATCAGACCCGTGTTCCTGAAAGCTCAGTGGAATCTTCTTTGAACGTGTCTCTCCTTACAGCAGCTCACATCTGTATTTAAGCTTAAACTGTGTAGCTTAATTAAAATAAGTGCGTAAACCACCTTGTTTGTACATTTCTGTAATTCAGATACCTCATGACAGCTGTGTTACCAGTTAAAAGAGTTTAATTTCCTGACGCAAATTGTTATAAGTAAGGTTATGGCATGCCATATTTGTTATATATTTTTCTTCGATTTGGTCAAAAATAAAAGTTTCGCCAGAAATGCGTTGGACTGTTAGTAAGTGTTATTTTGCGCATAGTGGTACAACATTTAGCAAGAAAACCCTTAATTCTAAGAACATTGATGCATCACATCCAGTGTCAATATAAATAGACCTATACAGTGTTTCCTAGGATATTTCTGTTCACAAAATATGATTCCTTCTTTCACGACTTGTAGTAGAGAAGGTTCCAGTGCTTGACTTTATCAGATTATTATGCGACATAACACTTTTCTGCATGCACTTGCCGCACAGACAGCTGTTCAGGTCCTGTCACCTAAAGGCATGTTAGGAAGCCAGCTAATGTCATTGGTTCATGTTACTGAGAAAGGGAGCATTCGTAGGTCTAAAAGAGTAGGCCACAAGAAGGATTTCTTGAAGAATGTCTTAATGGGAAGCAGGTGTGTGTTATGGCATAAGGAAAGAAAAGGCAGGACACTGCTTTTGTGATTCCTGCACCAGTAAGACACAGCTTTAGCCTGTTGGTTGTTTCCAATGCAAAGAAAACCTTGTAAGATAGTGTAGCAGTGTGGTTTGTCACTTATATGCCGACATTAGCGTAATATGTAAATACATGATTTGTTTACAGTAAAGGGTGCATAGTGTAAGGAATGTTCTGTAGTGAAACAAAACCAATGAACAACTCAGGAGCTGTGTAATTACTGAAATTACTTACAAGCTGACCTCTACACCACAAGGTAGAAGAGGATCAGACTAAGTGAAAAACTTACAAGCTGTGTTCTTGTAGTGTAATGTGTGTGTGTGTGTGTGTGTGTGTGTGTGTGTGTGTGTGTGTTACAGACAGACTTGATGCTGCAATATAAGAACCTCAGATTTGAATGTAAAAGTGAACTGAGCTTGGATACTTGCCAAAACTGTTCATGTGAGAAGCCAAAGAGTAGTGTAATATTACTGAAGCATATGTGTACTGCTTAGTAAATATACCTCATGCTACGTATTAGCAAATAAAAGTTATGAAATAGGGATGTCACATTTAGTTCATGTTAGTATCTGCATAGTGGGTCCACATGTTTTTATTCAGCTATGTCCTCTTATTGTATTAATTACTGCAAAAAGGAACCGTGATGAGACACAAGCCTGAATGTGGGAAATGGATGTCTTGTTTTTTGTTTATTCATAATTTTTATTTAATTGCCCATTGATATGTTCATAATATTTTAACAAATTTAACAATGTAGGCAGCAGTGTTCTGTGGCGGTAAAATAAAATTTGCATCTTACAATGCAAGAATATGGCTTGATGCTTTATCGAAAAATGCTGAGTGAGAAGATATGGGTTTGCATGTCTCAGGAACTTGACACCATAGTGTGCAAGAAATTCTGGCATTAAACATTTTAATCATTATAGATTTAAGTATAAGCAGGGTGGTTTTTAGATCTGTGATTCCCTGGAAGTTGGATCACTCTCCCGGCTTAGTAACTTTCCTCTGAAGACAATATTTCATTTGTGATCTCAACATTCCACAAATACAATAATCTGCTGGTGATTTGGTGCTGTATATTACTTTCTTGTATAGTTGCTTTAATTGTATTTAACTGTTTTAGTGCTTTTTAAAACTATATATTTTCACTGATATCTATGTTTCTTTGTTTCTTCAATAGCACAATTTGGCTGAACTTCTTTCCACAACTAACCGACAACTTCTGTGGATGTTTTTCAGTTCTGAGGAAGGGTTGTTTTGCTTGTAGGAATGAGGTTTCCACTGGCACTGTCTCACATTCTGGAGTATTGTAACACATACATAGTTTTAAGGTTAACATATACTTCAGTTACAGTCAACCTGTACGTGAAGATTATGGTGATTGGCACCAGTCTATATTTTGCCTCATATACAGTCATGTTGAAAGGCATGAGCCACATATATTTTGAGATGTGAAGCAAGGCCAGTGTCTGAAATCTCGGCGCAAAGCATTGCTCACTTTGTCTAACCAGAGACTCTAATTTTTGTCTTTCTTCCTTCTTCATCTCTTTCTCTCTGTTTTAGCGGAACTTCAAACAATTTGCAAGCAATATTGGAACAAAATTTACATATTAGAGGGTGATAAATGGGAACTAGAGAGACTAAGTAAATTGAAAGCATTTGAGGTAAAGAAAAGGGCTATTTTGTGCGAGTGTTTCATTCCAATCATTGCTCTAACATTATTATTTTGTTGTTCATTTGCCCCATCTTCATGGTGTTCCCAAAATCCTTAACTGTAATGCATGCTAACCTTGCTGAGATTTGTAATTCCGCCCTGTTGATCTGTACGTCCTGTTCCAGCTTACTCTACAGATCTGACATGTCTTTTTACCGGAACTATGGTACTAATATTTCATTCTTTTTCCATTGCTAGGGCTGTTTTGTGAGCATCCGTCCCTGAAGGACAGTATACCAAATAACTGTAATTCATCTACAAACAGAAGCATGTATGGTGTAATTGTGGAAATAGCCATACTTTCACATTTTTACAGAGGCTTATAACAGTTTACTGGGTCTATAGGTAACCAGATTTGTAAGAAAAGAATGTGGGAAGAAACTTGGGTTTTTTGCTATAATGTGACACAAAGAATGCTTGTAAATATAGTAAAATTTAAGGACCTATAAATATTTAGAAATACTGCAAAAGTGACTGCAGAAGGCAAAAACTCTTGCATTAATTTGACTGTTCTCATTAGCATTGGAAATATGAGATATGAATGATGAATTACAGTTGGCTGGCCTGAGATTCTTGGGTGATTGCACCGTGTCAAGTAAAAAGGCATGCAGCTTTGCTTAACACAGAGTAATTCCCCAAGAAGCACAGTGAATCAGAGTGTGCAATAAGTAGTTTCACTTGCTTATATTTATTCTTTTAGATCAACTCAAGAAAATCATCAAGGAGTATTACGATCGCGTATATCTGTGTGAGGGTCAAAAATGGGATTTGGAACATGAAGTGAGAAAGAGGGATTGGGAGGTATGGAGATAAGGAAGAGTGTGGGCTGAATTCCAATGCCCCTCCCCCACTTCACATCTGTGTGAAGTGGAAGGGATATTGGCATTTGGCTGCACTCCTTTGATTTTGACTTCAAGTTTTCCCCACAAACGACAGCTTGTTTCTGTATTGAGAAGTCTGTAAACGCCTGGCCAGCCCTGGCCGCACGTTTGCATACTTCTGCGAAATTGAATCCGTATTTTCATTCCGTCATGGTCGTTAATAAGAGGAGCAAACGTCTAAAGGGAAGATAACTCAAACACTAAAGAGAAATGAAAGATCTTGTCCAGATTATGGCTAGTACAGCGCCCTCCAGTTCATAACCTGGACATTCTGATATGAAGTGCTTCACTTTATTCAGTTGTAAATCAAATATAAAAGGGTTGACCACGCCACCAAACACCCCATTCCTCACCAACACAATAAATGAAGCATATATCATTAAGCAATAAAATGGCTTGTGGCACTATGCTGTGCCTGGTGATCTAAACATGGCTTATGTCCCAGATGCAAATGCTTTCCTGTCCTTGAATTAATCTTGGCACAAATTAAACTGAATATATTAAACTCTAAATGTAAATAATGTATTGAATGCTCCTTTATACAGAAATGTGCAAGCTCACAGGGCTGGTTAGGCAGTCACCCTGTAGTAAGTACCCTTGTACATACAAACATACCTACCTATACTAATTTATATATCATAATGCAATCCTTTGTAAAGAAGGCACCAAAAAATGTTGTAAAATTAGATGTAGTAGATGATATTTTGTCCTTTGTGGTGCAAATTCCGTTGCAGAATCTGTACCTTCATATGTGCATGCCCCATAATGCACACTTGTGTCCCTTCCTTGCAGTTCTCATTTATGAGGTGTCAAACATGACATTAATATCCTGCTCTTCTTTTATGTGTCACCTTGTGAGCCTGGGGTCAGCCCTTTTTTTATGAAATACATTAAGGACTGTCATACTATGACTAAATTGTGTTCAACCCCATAGAGAGATGTTCAAACAGTGTATGTTGCTAGATGCTGCATTTTATGTGGTAGTTTAAGACCACACGTAGATGGCATTCAATGGCCTGCAGTCTCCGCTTCCCCAACCTTCCCACATTATCAACACTACCCACCTTATTTCTGGCTTTGTACCTTCAGTTTCAACTTGACATTAATGTTTGCCCACTGCACGTGCATATTGTGTGACACTTGACTGTAATAAGCACATATGGTCCAAATTCTGCACCTTTTGTTTGTGTTTTATTTCTTTTACCCTGTTGACATTATTTTTTGATGCTTCAACTGCCAGGGCTTCATGTAACATTTTATGGCATTATACATTTAGTGCATTATGTCATGATTCCTAACTTCAAGTCTGCGTAGAAGTTCCATTCCTCTTATTATCACTTGTGGTTTGGAAATCCTGCAACTTTTTAATATCCATGGTTTTTACTGATCTTTATGTAGCCTTGCTTTTTAACACCGTACAAAGTAGCCAATAGACTTCTGATAGAGTTGAAAGTGTCCAGAACATATATAGGTAATGGTCTTGAGGATGCGAGAGGCAAGCAGAGGGCTGCTTGTTTCTCACTGCTGTATATGTTTTTGAGGAGTTAACCCACTAACCCACTGTTTTTTTTTTGTTTGGCATTTGTCTTAGTTGCATTATTAACCTGCTAGTCTGTTTATTTGGACAATCTCTTTATTTAAGATCAGATCGGATCATTTTCTGTTTATGTAGTCATACATTTTGTCAATTTTTTCTGAAAACAATAAGTCCTTCACTGATGTGCACCAAAGTATGGCACTTCATATGTTTTGAATGCTAAATTCTCTAACACTACATGTAATGTGGTCTGTTCCATCTAACATTTTCAGGGGAAATGTCACATGGAAGCCAACTTGCAATTTTCAGCTCTTCCCGAAAGATTTTCATCTGGTCTCACTGGGGATGCTTTTTTTTTCTTCTCACCCTCAACTCTGCACTTCATATTCCAAGTCCCTTTTAGAGCAGATGTACCATCGTTATATTTTGTTCAAAGCAAGTGCCATGCTGACTGCACTTTGCACCACATCCTGAAGCCTGTACATAGTCTGCGTTACAGGACTCGCCTGCACACTCTTGGTTCAGTGTTCAGTCACAGTAACGTGCCATTAGATGCAGACTGCAGGCAGTGTCACGCAGTGCAAACAGGTGTATATGTTCATGCATAGGTGCTACTGGTTGCATTGTGGTCCCCCGCTCCTACTCCTAGCACATGTTATCATCACAATGACACCCAGATGTAGCTCTACATAATGTTTCTAATCACAGTATTATGAGTGTTACTTCTAAGAGTCACAGAGATATTTGAAACAAAATTAATAATGCATGCGTTTATACTGTCAGCTGTTATCACTTCATAAATATTCTGGTATAATGACCCGAAATTACACCACAGCATAAATACGTACAAAGTTTTCGGCATTTTTAACATGTCTGTATTACATATTTGTTCACAAATAAAGCATGTACATATCAAATTACAATATGTGAGATTTCAGGTTTCTGCCACAGTGTAAATGAGATCTGTGCTCATATTCATGTTCCGGGGCCATTCCATCTCAGAGCACCGCTAGGCAACTCCACTTCCTTTCTCTCCTTCCAGTTCCTTCATGCTCCACTAGCTCTATTGGCTAGTGTCATGTTCTGTAAGAACCAATCACTGCCCACGCCGTTCCCTACATAACTGTGTACCTAAATGCTACCGGGGTTTTTTTTTTGACAGCTTGAACCTTGCAGATGGGACCAATATGTTTTCCTGAAACATCAGTAACTAACCATAAATGTGGCACTGCATAAAATCCCAGAAGAGCACAGATCTCAAATTGCAATACGTTGACATACAGGCTGCAAGCTTAGCCTCATCACTAATTATGATTACTGTGGGTCTGATTTTGCATTCATTGAGCATAACACTGTGGGCAGTCAAATACACTTTTTTTTTTAATAAAGTTTCAAACATGTCACTTTGCGAGAATTGAGGTTCTCATGGCAGTGACTCTGAAAATTCACTTATCCTACACAGAAAAACTAATCACGGCTATGAAGAGTATTATCTCCTTAGATATAACTATGTTCTCACATATAAACATGGCTATTTACCTCAGCAAGTGTTTTAAAGTTCTGCATATTAAATGGATTTGGTAGACTTTGGTTAGTCAGAAGATGGAAGCAAATGGACACCAAAGAGATAGTCTTGGTGAATAATTTTTCAGAACATCGTCCAGGTGAAGCAGCAGAAAGAGCAGTGAATATAAAATGTAATTTGTTGTTGGATTTTGGACGGAAATTTTGGGACTTTTTACTCTATGTAGCTGCATTCATTTAAATCTTGTGTTTTTTTAATTTTTTTAATAACTTCACCGACAAGAAACTCTTTTAAAATTAGACGTATATTTTAACTATTGGTATAAATAGCATTAATTCTGTACATTTTATGGGTTAGATATTCAAAGTTTTCCAATTTTAAGCGACTGAAAAACGAGTATGTAAGCTTGTTCTCAACCTTCTCCTATCTCTGTCTGCTTGTAGATGACATCCTAGTGTTTATCATCCTTGCTGTACAACACGTAATTTCATATTTTATATGTAGTAAACACACTGTCCGGAGTCTCTCGATATCTCCTCGCACCTGTTTCTCTGCCATCAAGTAACAGTTCCATTAGCTGCACTACTCTCCCACAAAATGCTAACAGTTTGGTCTATTTTAAGATCTTGCTGTTGATACAACTACCACAGAAATAACCTGAAGTGCTGGTGTTACCTCTTGGCATTCTGGTGTATACTAAAGCAGACAGTGCAATTTTGCTATTTTGCGCTTCTGTTAGGTGCCAGGGATGAATTTTACCCAGGCATAAACAGTCTTAAAAGTTTCTTTCTTCAGTATATTCAGGATGAGGTCCCATAGACTTGATATATATTTAATGCCTTACCTGTTGTGTCCTGGTAGATGATTTATATAAGCTGAAGTTGCTTCTCTGCATCCATTGTGTTGGAAATATATCTGAATTTTAGCTATTAATGTAGTATTTTAAAATGTACATACACAAAGCATGAGCAGTTAATATGTTGAATACATTGTTACTAATAAAGATTTGATAATATTTAAAAGTAACCTCACTTTGCACTCTCTGCTTTTATATGATACAGTGTCGGCATGTCTGTATGCTCAAGTTCTGCACCAGTCAGTTATGTGTCCTACTTGTCCGAGCCTTCCTTGTCCAAAACGCACTACACCACAATACATTTTTCTTAGTCTTATATGTTGTATGCCTTTTTTATTTACAAAAATTAATACTTTGCCATTAGTTGATTGCAGGTGTGTGCATGGATAATGATTTAACATTGAAAGTAACATACGTAAATTGTAGCATGGATTTCATGATTTCATGTTTGTATGCTGTTACTTCAAAACAGTGGTGTGTTTCTCTGTTTTAAATTTATTAGAGTATAAGATGTAGTGTTTTATTATGAAGTCAGATAACTTTTTCCATAAATATCTTAGCATGCCTTACATTGTGTGTCATTTACCAAATATCATGAACGTATTGCATGTATTGCATAAGTTATGGAGTGGTGGCATTTGTTTTCCATTTGCCACTTTTCTGTATATTTTCTGGGGAGACCTGTCCCTCTGCCATGAGCTTGGATCTGCACATAAGGCAGAATTGTGTTCCTGAATGTGAGATTAATAATGGCAGCCACACACTCAGTCAGTACAACTCAGGGTATGAATGTTAGACTGAGTCATCTCTGTGTTACTCTGTCATCAGACAGTGAGTCCTCAGACTGTCTTAATATGGATTGCGAACTGTCTAAAACATGGAAAAGTGAACATTGATACCTTGATCCAGGCTTTAGAAGAACCAGAATAAAATCAGCTATTCTTTGTATGCTTATCCACAGAGACCAAAGGTGGCATTCAGGGCATGGAACACTTTACGTCCAGACACGAAAATGTGCGATAACCACAGAAGGTTGCAAAAACAAGAGGACAGTTAAGAGTTGCTTCAGGCTGTTTCTTTTATGTACAGTTGTTCATGAAATTTGGGAAAGAAACACATGTATGATATTTCTTTGGTTGAGACGATATGTATTAAGGATATAGTAGTTCGGCTGTGTACAGAGTAGAGTGCCGTTCTAATTCTTATTCTTATGACATCATTCCAACAGATCTCTGACCTGAGTAGCCTGGTGAACAACCTTCCAGGTAAATTGTAAGTATTTCTTGCTTTGTTCTTCTGTTATTTTTAAAATTAATGACAATTCCATCATACAAAAGGACACATACATAATAGCCTGATTTTTTTGTTTCTATTCATGTATTTTGTTTTTTTTTTTGTTATGATCTTGTGAATTAGACAGTCAGTTTCTGTTGAGTTTCTGTAACTGGTTTCATTCTTATGTAGCAGAGTTCAGACTTAATAATCATGTATGCAATTATGTATTATAATCATGTATGTTGTTGGCATTGTGATTTGTGTTTCATTATAGCAAAACTGCTGCTTTCTCAGTTCCTGTCTACTTTTCACTTTACATTAGTCTGTTATTAATTAGATTCTTCTGATAATGTATAACTGAAATATTAATTACATCTGACACAAAGCCTAATGCAGTTACGTGTACAAATTGTTTTACGATCGACTCCAAGAGTTTATGACATCTTTTGTTCTGCAGCCAAAAACCCACACTGAAGAAGGTGTCCAAGTATGAAAACAAGTTCGCAAAGTTGCAGAAGAAGGCAGCTGAGTTCAATTTCCGAAACCAGCTGAAGGTTGTCAAGAAGAAGGAATTTACACTTGAGGAGGAGGACAAGGAGGTCAGTACTATGCTATGGTGACATGTACACACATGGCTGAAACTGAGTTTACAAGCTTTCTTGTATAGAAGTTCCCTGGGACCATTAACTGGGACTTGGAAATTGTAAGAGACTGATTTTAAATATCTTCTCCCTTTGCCTTCAAAAGGATGTGCAAGTTAAGACCACATGGAGAGGTCTATGTTCAGCTTGTGAGTATATTAATCAATGAGGATTGCAGTTCTTAGCAGCCATGCACTAAAGACTGGGCTACATCCAAATACTGTGAGAAAAAGAAAGATGATTTCTGTCTCACCAGGTCATGAGAGTCTCCCATTCATGCCCTGTAGCAAGAGAAGAATGTTATTTCTCCTTGGACAAGACAGTTACATCCTCATAACATGACACATCCATAAAAAGGGTCTCTTGTCCTACAGTCTGTGTTGGCCCTGGGATGGCCTGTTTTAGTGTAACTGTCCTATTGGCCTCACACGGTAGCCTGTCTTGCCTTCCCTTCATAGTGTTGACCAAGTCACCCTTTCCATATGACATGGCCACATCTACGCTCCTCATTTTGATGTTAAATATGGAGGCATACACTTTGTCTTATGCACCTGTGGTCACCTATATGACTGTACGGTGTCACAACCACAATACCATCTGTCTGGTTGTACCTGTTCTGTATGAGTGTGAAACCTATCTTTCATCGTATTCAACACAAAGTCTCCCAGAGGGCATTTGAGTGTAAGTAAGAGGAGGTAACAGGAAACAACAGCTTTCTTTTTGACTCTTTAACAAATATTCATATGACCATATCAAGGAGAATGATAACTGGTGCAGCAAATAGCACAGGCAGAAACAATTATGAATTGTACAGAACTTGAGCTAGCAAACCTCGATTGAAGAAACCACTTGGGATGTTCAGGCATGGGATAATATTAAAACTGAGTATGAGTTAATACTGTTCGGATACTGACTGGACAGATCTGGCTTAGGAAATGTTTATCACGAACGTGTTGTTGTTACTGTGAACATGTTAACAGTAACAGACAGTCACACTCTGGCACTGCAAAATGGAGACTAATTATTTTCTAAATGAGCAACTTCAGACTTCTAAAGAAAGCCTGTGCTGCACATGGTTCATTGACTGGTTAGTTGGCTGGCTGGCTTGTTGGTTTGCTGGTTGGTTGTTTGGTTGGTTGGTTTAGTTGGTTGGTTCTTTCTTTCATTAGTTGGTTTGGTTGGCTGGCTGGCTTGTTGGTTGGTTGCTTGCTTGCTTGCTTGCTTGGTTAGTTAGTCAGGTGGTTACTTAGTTGGCTAGGTAGTTAGTGAGTTTGTGAGTGATGAGTGAGCCAGTCGGCTACTTTAGTTAATTATTTAGTCAGTCAGTCAGTCAGCCAGTCAGTTAGTTAGTTAGTTAGTTAGTTAGTTAGTTAGTTAGTTAGTTAGTTAGTTAGTTAGTTAGTTAGTTAGTTAGTTAGTTAGTTAGTTAGTTAGTTAGTTAGTTAGTTAGTTAGTTAGTTAGTTAGTCTCTCAAAATAAGTGACTTCAGAGTTAGAAGGAAAGAAACCTATTTGAGCACCTTGGTATTTAGTCTCTTTTCTGCAGAATGATTCTGAAGGTGTTCTTGTTTGCATGTGAACTGTATTTTTTTACTTGTTTCAATCCACAGGCCAAGAAGTCGGAAAAGGCAGATTGGCAGACGAAGAAATAATCACATAGACACACGACACAACTTGTATCAAACCCTGCAATGTATATCTTTGAAAAAATTTTCATTGTCTCTGAGTTGCTGTATTTATTTCGATGTAAAGTAGCCAGCCAAATTTAAGTTTTGTGAATTGAGTAATTTTGTCATGTCTGACATAATCACATTCTCATTAAATGCAGCAAGTGTCCGTATTTCTCACAGTTCGTATGATCCCAGATTTTCCCACATCCACCAGCGTAGTTCTGCAAGTAGGTTATACTCACACACATACACTCATGTTTTTACTCTTTTTTAAATATTCGTTCTGGCTATTTTATGACAATATTGTATTTTTGTTTTATGTCAGTTTTGTTCGTTTTTTTTGTGTCCTATTTTGTGATGTCTTTGTGGTGTGAATTTTGTGCAACATATGGATTACGTCCCTGTAGCGTAGCTGTGTTTTGTTTTGTCCATTTCATCAAGTAATATACTGCCTATGAATACAGAATGTAAATTTGTGTCCATACTTTTTTTTTCCCAAGTAACAACATCCTTTTTGTTTTTGATTTGATTTGTTATTTTAAGTTTTAAAATGCATATTCTATGCAAGTGGGCAGCACAGCATAAACTTCTGGATTAGTCAGTTTTGGCTTCAGATGATTAGAAAATGAAAGACAAACTGTACAAGTAAAGAAAAAGTATGAAGAATTGTAGGCTTAGTGTAGGTGTGCTGCAGATATACAAAACTCATTGGTTTCCATACTGTTTGTGAATGAAGCAACAACATGCAGTGCTTTGAGGTAAGTCTGAACATGTTTTGGAAACTGATCTGTTTCCTTCATTACTTGACAGGCTAAAGTACGGAATTCTTCTTTTTTGGGCCTCTTGAAGGAGTTAGTCTCAAACCCCTAGGGCTTCAGCAATTCTAAATGACCACAGGAGTCTTGTAATGACAGATTCTGTTCTGGAGTTGTACAAATCTATTAATCCACCAACTACTGCATGGAAGATGTACAACATTAAATAAATCTGTTCTGGAAATTCACTGCATATTGACTACTTTAGGAAGCAGTTGTTTTTAACTCCATAAACGAATGGCCCTGAATGTTTCTGTTCAGATAATTAAGCATTTTTAAAGATATCTGGTCAAGATCTCATCCAAACAAAGTGCCAATAATGCATCAAAATCACCATACTCTTTGTTTTACTTCATTAGCAACCATAAAAAATTGGCCATTTTTGTGTTTGTAAATCTTTTTTATGTTCTCTTCATTGTCTTTCTGTTTGTCTCATATGTGTTTTGCACCCCTTATGTCTTTTTGTGCACAGTGAAGTTTGTTTTAGACCTTCCATCACTCGGAACCCAGACACAACAGGTGCTGCCATGATGTCATGTAACATCGTTTCTTCTGTTTTATCTCTTGTGTCTGTCACATATTTCTGATTCATTGCATGAACCGTGTGTGTAAAATCTGTCAATTAATGCAAACCCTGGAAAGAGAGGCCTGTAGTAGATATATAGACTGTTACCGACATTAATATATACCATTTCTTTACAGTCACACTTGAACATTATAACTAACATTTGTTTGGTGGCATCCCTCACCTAATTACAATAACTTATTGAAGTAATTACCAGGCATTTCAAAAAGTGTGACACCACCTAGCAACACTCGAAGTGTCATTGTAGTAAATCATTAACTGCAATGATTTCTGCCAAAGCAGAGTTCTTCAGACCCAAGACACCATTTTGATTGCCTTGTTGTGCTGTGCATTGATTAATATATTGATGTGCATTTCAAAAATGGTCCACTACAGAGTGTACCAGTGTTTCTACACACATTTTAAAAAGAAGTATATTTATTGGTTTGGAAGGAATGACTTGTTTTATTCTTTAAAACCTATCGTTCGTAAATAAATATTTCAAATAATATAATTTCATGCATAGTGTTATTTTTTCTTCCAAGTTGTCTTGTTCAGCATATGTGTAGAGTCTTACGGTTGAAAATATTTACTAACGAAGTGTTCTTTTTTGTTACTTGCAGAAGAAACCAGACTGGTCAAAGAAGGGTGACGAGAAGAAGGTAGGGGAGAAAGAAGTGGAGGCATAAATTCAATATTTTTAGTGTATTTCATTTGTATCAATTTTAAAAGGAATGCTCACAGGCCATTTATTGAACAGTGTGTTTATTGATATGGCCTGAACAGAACTAAAATTACTACCCGGAAAAAGAGCCGCCTACAGACAGGAAGGATACATGAAGGACACTACATCTTGGAAGTAAGATTGTCAACGTTCACTGTGATTTTATGTACTGTTTTTGTTCTGTTTTGAATCCGCAGATACTGAGTTTTATTGTGTTGGCATCACTCCATGTTTACCCTGTAGTTGGCAGATGTTCTCTCTGTTTTCTGATGTTCTTTACCTTCAGTCTCCACTCTAATGTAAACATGTTACCTCTCCTTGTGAATATTTTTCCATCCCTGTCAAAAAGGAGAGCTAAAGAATGTGATGCTGTGTATACCAATGTACAAGGTCATAAGTAAATTACTGGTACACTACTATCTGAGCATTTTGCATCATACACAACACTGCAGCAATCCAAACTGTTAAATTAATGTGACATGATATAAAGACAGTCGTTCATTAAATATCTTTTATTAAGGTAAATATTTTAAGAATTATTCTGTATAATCAGAGTGGCTGATGTGTAATTTCTTCATGAGTTTGTGAACACAACAACATTGTACAAGCAATGTGCCATACTCTGTCATGTCTGTTGTCACTTCTGCATGACATGAATCATTTCCTTCGTTAAGACATGTACAGAACTGTAAATTTAAACACTTTTATGTCTACTGGATGTTGCAGTTTTGTGCTGTTGTCACTTATTTAGGCGCTCATGATGAAGGAAAAAATAAATGCATTTGTATGAAGACCACATCCATCTGTCCATTTATAATGTATTATCAACAATTAAATCTGTCTGACAGATTTTCATTAAATTTGGTGTAGGGGTCCTTATAAAAATTTTTTGAGTAAGAGTGAGTTTTGTCAAAATTGATGCGGTGACAGTCGCACTTTATGTAAGCCCACCTTGATGGCAGTAACTAACACACCACTGGAGAAGGTTGTGTGAGTTAGACAATGATTACACAAATTAGTGTCATTTATTTCAGTAAAAGACATCATGTCAAGAACAACTCTGTAATAATAGTTGAGGCTTGCTGCAGTCTCTGTAGGCACCCAATCCTGTGTGTTCTACCTCCATTATGGTTTGGTTGTGCTGTAGAAGTGTGTCACACTCCATTACCACAAGCAGCAGTTTGTCGAGGAAGACCACCTTCCCAGCCTGAATTGATGTATCATCATCCTGACTTATGTAATTGTAACATAGGATGTGCACATTTGACTATGAATTATGAATCAGGAATGGGTGTTGCTCCAATATTATCATGGCATCTTTCTGGTATGCCTGAGAGGAATCATAAAAAAACTTGAAGGTAGCCAATTGTTGGTTTTTACATGTCGCACATATTCTGACAACAGCAATGACGAAGAGTCTGATGTGTGGCCGACTTCATGAATTCCCTACTGCCAGTGTCCTTTACAATGATAATGGGGTGGCTGCAAATGCCATCACTTCTGTGCCCAATAAACAAGCACCATTCACCCTTTAATACTACCACTATAACCTGTAGTTCATTTCAGAATGTTTCAAACCAGGCTTGCTGAAACTTTTATGTAGTGCAGACAACATGGAATTCAGTACATAGAATGAGAAACGAATAACTGTACGTAAAATTGTACATATAATTTGACCTTCATATTTTTCTGTAGATCATGTGATGTAAACAACGTACTGATAATAGGAAAAGACTGTATAAGATGCAGTCCACAACCTAGGCTAGGGTGTGCTATTTTTAGAACGTTTGTATGAAATGAATTATTAACATAAGATACATCTTCCTAAATAAACAGCTTATAAGTTTTCAAAACTTCTTACGTATTCTATGTCGGCTTGGCCAGGGAAAGGGTTAAAAGTCATTTTCAGAATGCCAGTACCTCCACAGGCAAAATAACACCGTTTACAGGTTCAGCTGCTCTGTTTCAAATCATTTGGTTTGTTGTCAGTGGTTTACTCAATATAAACCTAATTATGAACCAAGTGGTTTGAAATATGACACGAATAGTGAAACAAAACAACAGAAGCGCAGTGGTTGTGTTGGATGGTGAATGAGTAGGCCTATAGTTATTCAACAGTACAGAGGTATATCAATGAGTGCAAGAGTTCGATGCCCAGTTGGTCCCTGGCATTATGTGCATCATCTCGCGGTACATACCACATACAAGCAAATGCCTTCTGTGGCAATTATGTACTGTGGTTTCAGTTTCTCTTCACACCCACTAGATGGCCCCTAAACACCACTAATTGCTGCAGATTCTATGATAGTATAGTACTTAGTTCCTGCGTGCCATGCATTGTGCGGTGTGCAAACAAGATCGTACATGTTGGACGTTTGTGTTTACAATATTACTTGTGGCAGTTTATTAAAGATGTGTAAAGTACAAATTTTGTGTTCTTATGATAACATATCTGACTTTTTCAAACCTCTGCAGATCGGTCCTTGATAAATAAGCAGAATGTGTGTAATATTAAAGTGAATATTCGACAAATGGTGTTTGAAGGTGTCTAGTTTAGTTAGGCATCCCATAAAAGAGCATAATTTCTGGATTTTAAATATGCAGTAATGAGCCTCAGGAATTTGTCTGCATGTACTGCCTTGGTTCTAAAATCTAAATAGGAAAATGCAAAACAGTTACTGACTTCTCAATAAATGTTTAATTAACATTCACTTCAGCGCCTGAATATATGACGATTATGGTCAGAAAAATTAATTTAAGTTATTTATGGGAAGGTTACAAGATAAGTACACGTGTAATGTGGAGACAGCCAAATGAAATGACCTGCCACAGAATGTCTCCTTTGTTGTTGAAACCAGTGGAGTCCCTACTTACCATTTTATTGGACGTATTGTAAATGTGGATCCTGTGCGTGTTGGTGAAGGAAATTTACTTAGTAAACCCACGGCTCGCATGATTTCCTCCGACCTGCTCGTTGATAGATGTCACTGTTGTCTCCACGACAATGTACTTTTCCAAAATGCCACAAAGATGTAGCGTCCTGTGTGGATAGAAGAAATGCATGGTATGTTCTGCCACCTGTAGTCTAGCATGGGAACTGTATGAGCGCTCATAGTGGTAAGTATCATTTTGTCACATCTAAATGCCAAACTAGTGGGTAAATGAATGCCGTGGGGGATATTTCGAGGTCCTCATACAGATCTTGCAACGGGCGGTGTGTGTTTCTGATTGGTCACAGCGTTTCACAGCTGGTGTTGCTCGAGTTACAGTCTTCTAGGCTATGAAAACGTGATCTCAACGTTTCGGACTAACGTGCCACTTCCTTCTTCAGGGTGGCAGAATTAGGCTCAGGTGTATCAAATTCAATCACCCTGAAGAATTAGGCGGCACGTGTGTCCGAAATGTCGGCATCAACTTATGATGATAAGCGTCGTAGCCTAATAATCCAGGGGACTATGATTTAAACAGATTTTATTACAGTCAGCATCAAAATCTTTAGAAGAACGTCAGAAAATGGAATTAACTCTTTGAAGACGTGCACGCGCGTGCATTAAAACCGTACCTATATAGCACTTAAGTCCAAACCGCGCAGTAAACATTCCGTGTGCGTTTATAAGAATACACCGCTTAAAGCTGTTCAGCGAAGTGATCGGCTTTAATTGTGTGAATCACGAGAAACGTATGAATACACTCTGGGAAAAATGCAGAACTCTTTAAAGTTACAAATGCCACTAGGCGTTAAAGTGTTAAGCTTCAGACGTGCAGGTAAGATCGCAGACTCTCTGGCGCTTTATGTAAACAGCGTGAAGAAAATGCGCGAAAAGACAACAATAATACGTTGATAATATTGCGACCTTATGTGTAGTACAGTAAGTACTGTTTTCGACTCACGAGAACAGATTTGACCTTGGCATTGGTTTGGGAGGGGGGGGGGCAGGAGGAAGTTAGGCGATTAGACATGTATGGCCATTCCCCGATATATTCGAGGCAAAAATGCATTGGGCTCAAATGCATTTGTGTCCTGTGCTTGCGAGCCAATTCTTCAGGTTGTGTTCTGTTAGTTAGAAATGTGTGTAAATTCGACTAAAATGTTTCTTATAAAATGAAGGCCTAACAAATAGCGACCAGTGGAAAGTGACTGATGCAGTGAAAGATGTTTGTGTTTTTGGCGGGATTTTGTACATGTTCTCCGCAAGGTTAGCCCACAAATAAGGGATCCTGCCTGTGCCGCCAAGGCCAAAGTTGTTCTCGTCAGTACAGGACAATAGGTACCAATGTTCAGGAGGAAAATACTGTTACATTTTTACCACATCACTATTTACGTGGCATTAGCAATACGCGTTGAAAACTAAGTGGAGAATTCCTCTGTTTCTTACATAATATATTACGTTGTTATTGCAGTATAATTGTCCCTGTGGAAGCCATAAAGTTGCGTGGAGGAGTGGAAGCATACCTCCACTTATTCTTAACCTCATCATTAGTTTGAGATAAGTGGTCAGTCTCACGCCCCGCTCGCCTTAGTCAGGGGAAAAGGGCCCCTGATACCCAACCATGGACAGATTCATGGAACACAGAGGCGGTATGAACTTTTTCACATGGTCGTCCAACGAGTAATCTGTTCACTGTAATGTTACACATTAACCCTTTAAAGACGAAGCGTATCTGTTTTATATAAGGACTCAGTGCGTACCGCGCTGTAAACACTCTCCACTTCGGTTATAAAAACCAATCTCTTAATGTTTTATAAGGCAAAAGTTGCTGTTTGTTCTGAGATCCGTACAAAACACATAAACGCAATGTGGGCACCACGTAGAATTTTTTAATGTTAAACCTGGTCGTACGTAAAGTTACCGCTAGGCTTTAAAAGGTTAAACATAATCAAACCCTTTAGAGCCCACTGGTTACTATACGTACCACCAAATTGAACATTCACAAATCCTACGTTCTGCCCACACAGTATATTTATGCGTGGAGTATGGATCTCAGAACAAACAGCGATTATTTCCCTATACAGCATTAACTGACTAGTTTTAGTAACTCAGACGGAGTGTGTTTACTGCGCGGTACAAACTGGGACTTTAAATGCGACCTCGCACTACGGAGGCACGGGTTCGATCCCAGGCCAGTGCATGTGAGGTTTGTGGTGGGAAAGTTTTATCTGTGAGTATTTTAGCTTTCGTCTGTCAGTATCATTCTACCATACCCCTCCGTACTCAACTTCTTATTAATGCTAATCTTATCAGAAGGACAAGCGGGCGAAACCTGAGAGCCTTAAAAAGCAGTGCTCTTTCGGAAAACGCGGAGGGTTGGATAGAAATGTTCTTTCACAAAAGGTTAATTAGTACGTTACGTAATTTACCGGATATCCCATAAGGATAATGGCAAAAATGTAGCCTTGTTTTTTCGAGATCCATATGCACTGCAGAGTACAATTCACAAATTTTAGATAGGCGTTTTGTCTCTTTGATGTTGGAATTCGCTATTACATATAGGCTGCAAGGAGCAGCGACATTCTTGGGAAGCTAACAGTTCCTCAGCTGATCAAGAAATTCCCCGTATTTTATGGAACCCGAAGGTTAATTACCGCATTCACCAGAGCCCGCCATCTGTCCCTGTCCTGAGCCACAGCAATTCTTCACCTCATATCCCATTTCTTTAACACCAATTTTAGTATTATCCTCTCCTCTGCACCTAGACCTTTGAAGTGGTCTCGCTCTTTGAGTTTTCCCCACCAAAACCCTGTATTCAGTTCTTCGCTCCCTCACATGAGCGTGCTACATGACGCGCCCAAGTTATCTTCCTCTATTTGATCACACTAATAATATTGATGAGGAGTAGAACACATAAAGCTCCTGGTTGTCTAGTTTTCTCCAGTTTTCTTGTTAATTCCTCCTACGCGTGTCCAAATATTGCGTCACCAGGACACGGGTAATAAAAATGGAGAGTTTCTGGCATATTGCCATCCCTATTGCACAGCACGCCATCTTAACCGTTTAAAGCCTAGCGGTAACTTCACGTACGACCAGGTTTAACATTAAAAAATTCTACGTGGTGCCCACATAGCGTTTATGTGTTTTGTACGGATCTCAGAACAAACAGCAGCTTTTGCCTTATAAAACATTAAGAGACTGGTTTTTATAACCGAAGTGGAGAGTGTTTACAGCGCGGTACACACTGAGTCCTTATAATAAACAGACACACTTCGTCTTTAAAGGGTTAATACGTCACATGACGCACTGTGTCAAGGTTGCATGTGCGTCTTATGACGCACTCCGTCAAGTTTCATTCCAGTGTTTTATTTCTTGCCTTTCGCTAGGTAGCTTTTCCACCTGCATTCAAAAACACCATGGCAATCCTTATTTCATTCTTCGCAGAATAAACACAGCACTAGTCTCATGCTCGTTTTTTGTTCTACAACATGTTTCGGCCACGTACGCTGGCCATCATCAGTTAGAAACTCCCAAAATCATAAAAAGAAAAACATATGTTGCGGTGGAGGCCCCCCCCCCCTTTACAGAAAAGTGCTAAAATTGTAAAACCATGAAAACACATGATCATTTATTATTATTCCCTCTAAACAATAATACAGTTAAATGCACTGTTCTCATAGTTAAAACAATAAGTGATAATCCATCATAATTTGATAATTTATAGTTTTAATTTTAACTGTAATAGGGAGGCCTCCAACCCAATGTATACTTTTCTTTTATGGTTTTGTGAGTTTCCCCCTGATGGCCAGCGTACGCGGCCGAAACATGTTGTAGAATATAAAAGGAGCATGACAGTAGTGTTGTGTTTATTCTGTGAAGGTTGAAATAAGGATTATATATGCGAACAACGGGCTGGCGATTCCAAAAAAAAATCCACCATAGTAATGTTGTCCCGGAGGTCTACCCCAGTAACTGAAGTATTCAAGGCGTTTTGGAAATCCTGCGGGGCGAGTATTGCGTCCTGTAGGTCCATCCACTCCAGATCTCTAGGCACACAGTTCGAGGAGGGGAAAAATTGGTTTTCGTGAAAATGTTACGAAAAAAATTGTCTAGCCATTTCAGTTTTAATTTAGATGTGACAGCTTTAAAGACCACTTTATACGAAGACCTGACTGTGTCTCACGCTCAATTGTAGCACTGTTGCTAGGGTACAAGGAAAGTACAAGGTATCTGGATTACTAAAGGGACGAAGGCGACGTAACTGCATTTCTTAATTTGATGTACAGAACACTTGAAGACAAAAAATGTGAAACTTAATAAAAGTTAGTACGAATTCCCTTAACCTGCTTTTAAGTTTTTCGTGAATGCAGTTTTCATTTCTTTCTTTCTTTCTTTCTTTCTTTCTTTCTTTCTTTCTTTCTTTCTTTCTTTCTTTCTTTCTTTCTTTCTTTCTTTCTTTCTTTCTTTCTTTCTTTCTAAAATATNTCTTTCTTTCTTTCTTTCTTTCTTTCTTTCTTTCTTTCTTTCTTTCTAAAATATTCTGTGATATATTTCCGAAGGATGTATTCATTTCATGCATATTTATGACCCGTGTAAATTGATCAAATGTTAACAGAGCAGGTCTTAGCTTTGGGAACAATTTGTTTTCTGAAATCCATAAACTTGTCTGTATTCTGTTCTTAATCGAAACACTTCCGGCAACATAGCAATGACTTTATTGCCGTGTTTGCTTATGGGAGAGGACAAAAACTGCGAAGAGGTCTTATAGGATTTGACTTTGTTTGCACTTTCATGCTGACGATTTCCTAGGAATTCCAGCAAAACTCGAGACTCATTAGTTCAACCTTGGCCAAATGGATTGCAATAATGAGACACTGACTTGTTTGTGGCCTTGAAAAGAATGTGCCTGGGTCAGGACAAAAACGGGCATTCTGTATACCATTTTGTAATACTTTGCTGCAGGCACGAGGCAAGTCATGGTAATAAAATGTATGTAAACAATACCTAAAATGGAAATTGTTTTTGTCCGTATCTGCTGTACAGCCACTCCCCGACTTAGACCAACGGAAGTTACTACCAAAATTTCCTTAACAAAATTTCAATTCAGACTACTATAAAAATGTATGTATATATGCATTTATGGAGCCTATTTATATATGAATATATGTGGTATGCATGCGTGTACGTATATGTGTATGTATTTGGCAGATATCCGGTTTACTTTTTATATTTCATTGAAGAAACTGTTCTTATTATTTTGCAGCAGAATGACTACTTTGCGAATACCCCTCGACTGGCTGCAGTGTGCAGGCCTATAACCCACCTTGTTTCGTATTTGCGACTTACAACAAAGTGTTCAGAATTCCCCAAGTCAGAAAGTGCCTGTATTTCTTATTGACAACTAATGGCAACGAGCGATATTTTATCGACATTACTTTCGAACCGTGTGTTAGGAAATTCTAAAAAAAAATCAGGAGGAACTGGAAGTAGATGGAACGGAAGAGCTACAGATAGAGCAGTCATTTAAACAGTCTTAAGTTGATGCAGTAACTTTACTGGGACGTAGGCGGAAGTTAGTATAAGTTTCAACACAAAGGAACACAGTACTTACAGCAGTAATATTCATAACTCCTTGCTGTCAAGCAGTTATGAATGTTTGATCTTCCCGCAAGCCCTGTCGGAGTATTACGTAAGTAAATTTAAATCTCATTTTTTATACGTGTGGATCTTCATGTGACTGCGGGAACCACAACAGACTAGGGGTGTGTCGCAACTGGACACCCAGGAAGGTTTCCGTCAAGCAGGCTGCAGTGACGAATTGTCCGACGAAGACACTGAAAACAACGGTTCATGGCCCGGTTGTGTCTCAGTGTATATGAAGAGTCCAAGCGGTCTACGTCCCGCCTGCTCTTGCTACGGCAATAAAATAGAAGTTTCGCTCAGAACCTCTTCCTTATGTACCCTTACTTTGGTGCTTGTGTGAATCTAGGAAGACGAACTTCCTGCGGTACAGCCACCCGCAGAAGGAGCGCCACCCGCAGAAGGAGCGCCACCCGCAGAAGGAGCGCCACCCGCAGAAGGAGCGCCACCAGCAGAAGGAGCTCCACCCGCAGAGGGAGTGCCACCTGCAGAAGGAGCGCCACCCGCAGAGGGAGTGCCACCTGCAGAAGGAGCGCCACCCGCAGAAGGAGCGCCACCCGCAGAAGGAGCGCCACCCGTAGAAGGAGCGCCACCTGCAGAAGGAGCGCCACCCGCAGAAGGTGCTTCACCTGTAGAAGGAGCGCCAATGGCTGAAGGAGCGCCACCCGTAGAAGGAGCGCCACCCGTAGAAGGAACGCCACCCGTAGAAGGAGCGCCACCCGCAGAAGGTGCTCCACCTCTAGAAGGAGCGCCAACGACTGAAGGAGCGCCACCTGTAGAAGCGGCGCCACCCGCAGAAGGGGCGCCACCTGCAGAAGCAGCCCCACCCGCAGAAGGAGCACCACC
This sequence comes from Coptotermes formosanus, assembly GCA_013340265.1. Lineage (NCBI taxonomy): Eukaryota > Metazoa > Arthropoda > Insecta > Blattodea > Rhinotermitidae > Coptotermes > Coptotermes formosanus. Next base: position 384,434 of record BLKM01000280.1, read on the forward strand.
TGCAGAAGGAGCGCCGCCCTCAGAAGGTACTCCACCTGTAGAAGGAGCGCCAACGGCTGAAGGAGTGGCACCTGTAGAAGGGGCGCCACCTGCAGAAGGAGCGCCACCTGCAGAAGGAGCGCCAACTGCTGAAAGGGCTACATCTGTAGAAGGAGCGCAAACTGCAGAAGGAGCGCCACCTGCAGAAGGAGCGCCACCCTCAGAAGGGGCTGTACCTGCAGAAGCTGCTCCACCTGCAGAAGCACCACCTGCTACAGAAAGCGCTGCAACCCCTGCTGACGCTGCAGCTACCCCTGCTGAGGCCGTGGCCCCGATTGAAGGTTAGCTCTTGTGATAATGTCAGTTCTGTGCGTCTTAAGTTTCAGCTACTGTAATGCATCTTTACGCTGGAGTTCTAGAATTGACCACGAAAATGCAATGTATGTGCAAACTTCTTCGGTAACAGGTTGCTTTGTCTTGTTACTGCGCCCATCACATACAACGTTATGCAACACGTATTGAAGTTTGTACAGCTTCTTCACGTTCCTGTTGTCTTCCATCTTTTGCCTGCAGGCCGGTTGGCGGTAGCTCAGTAGTCAAGCAATCGGAATGAAAGTATACAGAAATCCATAGAAGGGACAGTGTGCCTAATGGCTTAAAAAAGCGCATCCGGCTAGTATCGTTCGGCGGTTATTTTGCACGAAATTCGGCAAGGAACCACCCGAAAGAAAGATGGCGCGTGCGTGGTACAAGTCATTCGTGGAGACGTTTGTGTTCTCAACAAGAAACACGACTTGTGTTAGCAGAGGATGTCAGATGCGTGACCTAACACTTCCTCCGCAGCACGCAGTGTCCACGCAGTGCAGCAACTGCAACTTCCACAATCAACAGTGTGGAAGATCCTGTCGATGGGGACCTTCTTTCAGACCTTACAGATTTCGGCTGCACAGTGCGGGGATCGAATCCGGGTGGGGGCGAGATTTTCTGTACACCTCCAGACAGTAGAACTATACCTGTACTCCCCATCTGGGCCGTCATGGCCTGTTATAGGGTGACAATACCTTAACCTTTTACCTCGGAGTTTGCAACTTCTACACTCATTAAACGAAAAAGATAAACGTAAGAGGTAAGCTGCTGTTGTAACATGCTAGAGAAGATAGAATTGGATGAACAGTAATCACACAGTGCTGACAGCAAAGTGCCTTCTGTCTGTACATTGACCTTCTTCTCTGTTGTTTTCAGCTGCTGCGTAGATGTTGATAATCTGTGGACAAGTCAAAAGGCCACAGACTAAACCATGGAAAGCATGACAACGTTACAGCAATGAAACAAGAGATGTGGGCCACCATTTGAAGGCGGTGTGATAAATTATTCTCCATGGTATGATGTCACTAATTGCTTCGCTAGTTTGAATAAGCTGAAATGGCCTGATATCAGTTCATTCTTCAGGCTAAGCATAACAGTCCTTTCATCACCACTTCCTTCAGGCTGATTAACAATTTTGGTTTTCCATGGATAATAGAAAAGTCAGAGGTAAGAAATCTAAAAAGAGTGTAAAATTTATACAAAACGTTCTAAGTTATACTGTTGCATATTTTGAGATGTCAGTTGAGACTTGGGGGTGAGAATTCTGAATTCAGGTAAGAATTATTAAATAGAAGAGGTTACTTTTCCCTTCTAGTTCACTCAATAAAATTTGTAACACAATCATGTAGAAGTTCATAGAAGAGGAGGATAATTCAGTTCATCTTTAATAGGCAGTTTGTGTGACAATAGTAATTTTATATTTAGTTTGTCAAGACATATTTCACATTCTGTTTGTATTCACCAAATTTCTTCTATTGTTTATATAAAAATACAGATTCATGTGCAAAGGTTCATTATTTTTAAAAATAAAAAGAAGCTGAAATGCAGTTGGAAGCGCTGACATTAATTTACTTAAGTTGAACTCTTTTTTATGACACAGTTGCCAGTGTTACAATAGTAAACTTTTAAGAAACTGTAATTGTTTATTATTGAATTCAGTTTGATAATTAGTGTCATGAATAGCCTTGGTGCGTGAAAAATGTATGATATATTAAAGTAGAATGTAAGAAAAATGTAGGAATGAAACACTATTCTTTTGTTCATTTGCATAAGCTTTGGGGAAATACACTCTTATATGGATCATACTGCTTGTATATATAGCTTATATAGGAGCTTATTTTAAATAAATTAGTATTTTTATATGTCAGAAACGTCGTTTGCATGTTGGATTATTTTAAAAGTCACTACATCATTTTCGTGATTACACACAGACACATGCACTCCCATAATTAGAAGCTCAATTGGACAGTGACATGCTTCCAAATTGTAATCGTTTTGCTGGATCTAAGGTAGCTTCGTGTATACATTGTTATTAGTGTAGTGTTGTTATGCTTTTGTAATAAATGTCTGAAAGTTAATGCACTCATTACTGTTGTATACATAACAATATTTGATATCAGAACTTGTGTTTAGAGGACTGGTATATTGAACTCCCAAAATATCTTATTACTTATCTGTAATTTAGAGGATATAATGTTGCTACTGCCATTTAAATGTAACTGCACCCTTCTAATCCCTGTTCTGTCACCTGCTGTGCTCGGTGGTATAGAATTAGATCATTGTCATGAACTTAATATCATTGCTAGGATTTATTCTTTTAATATATCCAGGTGCTCTGCCATCTTGTTCTCGTCATCTGCTGTGATGGTGTGTATGAAATTGTGTCTCCTGAGCTGGGTACATGTTGGGGCTGAATCTCTGATGAAGCTAAACTAAAAGCTGTTGAGATGTAATTGAAGGTACACCTTTCTTTAATACATGAATTTGAAGGGTCTTTATAGTGTATTGAATTCGGTTTTCCGTTGCAAGCCTAGAAATAATAAATATCCTTTCATTTGCAAGCAATATTTTGGAGTAACATGTTGTCTGTATGTGGAGGGTGAAACTGAAAACGGAGACTGTACATTTCTCTGAAATTTAGATAGCCTGTTACCAGACTACACAGTGTCATAAGGTGGACAATATATTTCCAGTGTATGAATACCTCAGATCATAAATATGTATTTAGGGCTATCTTGTGCATGAAATATCCAGTGAGGGCAAAAATTCTTTTATAAGTGTCAGAAACAGCCAGCGGTACTAATATTATGTTAAGGCAAAATGGAGACAAGTAAGCAGACACTGTTAAGAAGTAGTTACAAATAGGAGCAGAAGGTGGCATTCGTCAGTCATTGTTGCAGTGTTTACCCTTGCCCCATACATTTTCCCCCTTTAAACAGCTGTTGGCCTACTTAATAGTATTCTTTCAAGTTGAGAATATTTTAAGTGTCCTTCTAGGAATTTGGAAGTTACTGAAGCTTGGTGTTTATTTTTATGAAATTTATGTGCCTGAAATTACTTTCTACAGGGATGTAACACTGTATATTATAGTAGAAGAGCAACAAAATCTCTCAGGAACGTGGTTGCTCCATCTGTGTGGCATAAAACAGTAATTTTCATATTCTATTACCCGTCAGATCCTCAAACCTGAGCTGTTTTTAAGCTTTCCATCGCAATGTCAACGGACATCATGCTGGTAAGATGCCTGTAATATTATACCAGTAGATCCATCGAGAATGCCGCATAGTAGAAATAGTACCTGATATCACGGCTATGGTGCAGCACAAGTGCCGCATCGATAGCGACACGAACGGGGCGAGGGAAGAACTATGCGTCGCGTTGCTGGACGAGGAATTTTTTTGGAAGCGGGAGCGGGTCGGATTGCGACGTAGCTGGTTCACGAGAAGAGGAGGGAATGTCGAGGTGCGGGCTCCAAATTAGGTATGTTTGTGGTGTGGACGTGCAGATATGTCGGGTTGTGATTTGTGCGTGAGGCTGGTGCAGTGACGTGTATTTCGTGTGATTAATGTACCATCTCTTGGAGAGATGTACTGGTTTTTCGCTACGTGTTCATAGACTTACCAGTGTTTTCATGGGATTATCCGCAGTAGTTATTTCATTATACGACGCAGCGTAAGTGCCGCATTAATCTCTACCGGCCCGCTTTGACAAGCATGTGCGCAGCGCCGTAATTTGAAAACCCCGTTGCACAGTCGAACTGGTCTATATGTAAGTAATAACGAACTCTAACCAAGACAGCATGCCGTAAGCACATTGACAGGCTCTGTTTGACAGACGATCATGAGCGATTGCAGCCTGCATGGGCACTCTAGTATAAAGTTCGTTCACTACAAACTTTTGAAAGCAAAATACTCTGTTATGGGCTGTAGAGGTTATGGAATTATGTGGTCTTTAGCAGGCACGCACCCGGTGAGGCGGGCCCCCCGCGGGAGAGTCCCAATTCGAAGTTTAAAAAAATGTAGACATATCAGATGTTTTAAGTGATTTACAATTTAACCGAAATTAGTCGGTGAAATTGGCTGATGACTTGGACTTATAACTGTGAAAAATAATAAACTTTAGGACGTCTTAGATGAACTTAGAAGAAGATTAGATAATTTAAATTGACTGAGTCATGGAACATGTAGTTTTATTTGTATGTATATAAATGCAGTTGCAAACAGCGTTGTGTTTCAGTTGTATTTGTGACATGATTTTTATAACGCAACTTTTAAAATGAAATATAAATTATGTATAGCTTTAAAGTCAGCCCCCTCCCCCCCCCCCAACGAAAAAATTAGGGGTGCCCCCCATGTTTGTAGGCTTTGTTCGTGGGGTGATTGCAGATTCACGTGGTGTTCCCTAGAGCGGGGATCAGCAACTCTAAACCAACATTCACAGTAATTTCTTTCTCGCTGTTGACTGCAAAGCCCGTAGCAGTTTCAGCTTGGAACATGCGGTAATGGCCGATTTTGAAGAACAATGGCCGACCAGGCATCCCGTCGTGGTATTTCGCCTGTTCAAGATTTATAATTTGCGACCCTCCGAACAGCAATCAAGAGAAGGCGAGGGCTTGGTCAGAAGTTGATCTCGACTTCATCCCATTGTTTAGTAACCTGTTTGCCACCCGCCGAACTACCTCAGATCTTGACGGTATTTGGTAAACTTGGATTTATTTCTTCTCCAAATCATCCACGCACCTACCAAATCAGTGGACAATGCGAGTATATCCGGGGGGGGGGGGGGGGGGGGGGGGGGGGGGCGGGGGGGTTAGTTTACCAGGCCCCGAAGTTAAGCAACAGGGGGGGCTATCCCCCGGCCCCCCCCCCCTTTATGTGTTAATGGCTTGTACAGGGAAAACTTTACCTTATGTAGTTTAATACTCAAAATTCTAATAGCATAGAGTGCAGCCAACTGACGGCTTGTTTGTTGATGTACGTTACTGAATTGCGGCGGAAAATTGCAGTCACTCGCACTTGTAGCTGCGTGAGTGTCTGTGCAGCAGGTGGGACGCCGGTTGTTACGTGACAAAGGTAGAGACACACAAGGCGTGCTCGTTACCGACGCACGGTGTCGTGTCGGCCACCTGCAAGTCCGTGGTGCACTGACCGGTCTGTCAGTTTCCACTTGGTGTGCATATCGTTTATGAAACAGCAGTTTGTCGTAACGCACACAGTTCCTCGAGCTGAGATTTCCGCATTGCTAGACAGGTGGGTTACAAACGCATCTTCTGTCAAAATGTTGTGTCCACAAAGAAAAAATTTGCATGGCGTTACATTTTCGTAAAATCATAACGTGCTTAAGCGTTGGTGTTTTAACCCTTTAAAGACGAAGCGTATCTCTTTTATATAAGGACTCAGTGCGTACCGCGCTGTAAACACTCTCCACTTCGGTTATAAAAACCGGTCTCTTAATGTTTTATAAGGCAAAAGTTGCTGTTTGTTCTGAGATCCGTACAAAACACATAAACGCAATGTGGGCACCACGTAGAATTTTTTAATGTTAAACCTGGCGGTACGTAAAGTTACCGCTAGGCTTTAAAAGGTTAATGATGTGTCAGGTTTTTTCTGCCTCCTGTAAAATTGTGTATCGGTGGGTTACGACAAATATCTGTTTGATGAGCGATATGCTTGGCTATTCCTTCTATTTGCATCTTGTTATACGGATGTATTAACTGCAGTCGAACCCGGTTGTAACAACATTGGTTTGTACGACACGGCATTTATAACGTCAGGTGTTCTGTGTGCATTTGTTGGTTAATATTACAGAAAATGGATTAACCACAGTTTCCTTCATTCGTGCCGCATGTCCCGCCCATCACATTTAATTACACTAAGAATATCAGGTGATGAATAAGACACACGTCATCCCGTTGTCTGCCTTAGTACCTGCAGCAGCTGGGGCCACCGCAGAACCGGTTTTTGCTCGACAGGTAACCTTCCGTGTAACCTTGCGATTTGCGCATTCCGCCACTATCTGTATAGGAAATGGGACTCCATCCGTTCCATTCGACTGAACTGCCGTTACAGCAGAAGGGCTGGTATACTGGATGATCTGTGGATAGTTTCGGGTTGAGGAAGTGGGGAAAGGAAGAAGCAGAAGGGAGGCGCAGTCTATGAGGCTGGTATACCTGTTTTGTGGCACTAGATGGCAGTGAAAATTCACTCTGTACTCTGTCGTACGACAGGTCAATAACCTCTTCTGACGCGAGTTCTCCACAGAGTACGATCTAGTGCTTCATCTTTCAATTTACAGTATCTTCTCTTTTCCTTACGGTCGTCTAGTAGCTGCTTAGTTCTTCTTCCTCTTTTTCCCGTCACTTGTATCCTTCCCTGGATTTTTCCATCCATAACGTATTCTAGAAGGCAGTTCCTACGCAAGATGTGACCAATCCAGTTAGCCTTCCTTCTTTTTATTGTACGTAGGATATTCCTCTCCTCCTTGACTCTGTGTAACACTTCTTCATTTCGCACACAATCGGTCCAACTGATCTTCTCCATTCTTCTCCAGCACCACATATCAAAGCTTCCCAGGTATGTATGATCTATTTTCCGACGTCTCCAAGTTTCAGCCCATACAAAGCTATGCTCCAAGTGTAGCACTCACTAGTTTCTTCCTTAAATTTAAGTTCCGTTCGGTGGTGAAAAGTCTTCTTCGTGTCGAATGCACCGTTTGCCATGGTCAGTGAAAATGCCAGTCACAAATACATCGGTCTTTAGAACACCTGGAGTTTTCTGTAGCGTGTAATGTCAGTGATAAATGTTTTTGCACCGTTTGCCATGGTCAGTGAAAATGCCAGTCCCAAATACATCGGCCGTTAGAACACTTGCAGATTTCTGTAGCGTATAATGTAAGTGATAAAATGTTTTTGCGCCGATAGTAGCCGCTAAGGTTATATACCTTCGCCAGGTGAATTCCCACCCCATCCTGCCTGCATTCCTTAAATACCTTCCGAGTTGCAATTTACCGGAACTAAGTTGTACACAGTACACAACTGCAAACAGTGGTGCAGCTGATGGCGACCGTCCCAGGTGACAAGAGTCCACGCGACTGCACTAGCTCCATGATATGGTTCGCTGGTACTTTCGAAATATCTCTGTGTGGGGCTGGGATAGCTCAGTCGGTATAGCGACGGGCTGCACGGTCTGGGGATCGAATCCCGGCAGGGAAGAAAGATTTTCCACACTAATCTCCATCAAATGCAAAGATTAAGAATAAGTGGAGCTGAACCTCTCCTCCCCCTATATGTCTTCATGGCGTGCACGCGGATAACTCTACCTTTCAAGGCCCCAGTGACCTTTGTTTGACACTGCCCCCGCTCTGCCGGACTGCATGTATCTTATGTAAGAGTCAGATTCCGGCGGCGCGCCAACTTCAGTGCGGTCAGGTTGGCATTGAATGTGTGATGCCTCTGACATAGTGATGCGTATTTGTAACTTACAATACGCGTGTTCCACTCTCATACACGAAAATTGCAGCAACAGTGTTCCACTGTGCTCCACAGAACCTCTGCGTGTCGTCACTGACAGTGTCGTCATGCGGTAACAGTGGCGGTTTGTGGTGCTGGCGGCCCGTGGTGTGTATGATGTGCGTCTTACTCGTGATTGTTGCTTGCATTTGAAAGTAGGTGGCAGTGTCGGCTTGTGCAGTGCATTATGTTGTACGTTAGTCATGGTTGGTTTCACTGCTAGGAACATGATTGTCATGTTGCATATTTAACTTTTTATACATGAACGATGAATAGGTGTTAAGCATCTAAGTGTAGTAAAGTTTCATGTCGTAACCAAGTTATTTTAAGTATATCCGACATGTTTCGGCTTAAATGGACATTATATGTGAAAAAGTTGACGTCATTATCATCATGGCATTACAACCTTCAGTGGGTCGTGGCCTATTCTAGGGTTCTCTACCATCCTTCTCCATCCTTAACTTCTGTCCTCCAGTTGCTAACACCCGAATTTCTTATGCCCTTATTTACGAAATTAACCCATCCTGCTTTGGTCCTCCGTGCTCTGAAAGTTCACAAAGCTTAAAATGTGTGTGTGTGTGTAACATTGTGTATGCTTTTATGTGTGTATGTGACACATTGTATACTGCTGTGTGTGTGTGTGTGTGTGTGTGTGTGTGTGTGTGTGTATGTGTGTATGTATGTATGCATGCAACATCCTGTATACTCCTATGAGTGTATGTAACGTATCGTGCTACGTGTGGATGTATGCATAAACACCTGTATACTGCTATATGTGTACGTATGCAACATTCTGTATACTATTATGTGTGTAACACCTGTATACTGCTATGTATGTATGTATGTATGTATGTAGCACCTGTATACTGCTATGTGTGTATGTATGCAACACTCTGTATACTGCTAGATATGTGTGTGTATCTAATACTTGTATACTACTATGTGTGTATGTGTGTAACACCTGTATACTGCTATGTGTGTATGTGTGTAACACCTGTATACTGCTATGTGTGTATGTAACACCTGTGTACTACCATGTCTGTATAATTCTGTATAATGGTATGTGTGTGTACGTACGTATAGATACATGAGCCCATACATACCTTTTTCCATGGCCCCCATATGTGTTCATGTCATGTTGGAGAAACGTATGGACTTCGCCAACTAGTCGCGCACTGCCAACACGAGCCCACTGGTGCCCCTTGTCCCACTGTTGCATGTGAGTGGGAGTTATTTATCGCGCATATGACGTCATACAAGGACACCCACACTGGTAGTGCATATGGCTCAGGGCTGTTAGTGATATTTGCGAAGTGAATTGCAACTCACGGCACAGTGTCACCGGCTGCAGGAGACGTGTTCGTTGGTTTGTTGGTTCCTGGTGCGTAGATATCCAGCACTACAGAAATGATGATGATGTTGATCTTGTTGTTGTCGTCGTCGTTGTTGTTGTTGTTGTTGTTGTTTGCTGTGTTATGTTATTGTAGAATTTACTGATTATCTGAACGTTAAATCGAACGTAACCTCAAAGTCCCGCATATTCGTTATCGTTGTACCTTTTTTAAACATGAAGTACTATATATACAGCATGTCCTACAACGAAATGCCTGCCTATTGTTTTAATTTATTATTATTATATAAAAACAGTATTGTATGAACACAACGGGAAGGGACGTAAAAACAAAAGTGTGCCTAGTTTGATGTGTTTTATATTTATTGCCTAATCATGAATGGAAAATAGTCCATCAGTGGGTCCCAATCCCAACCATTCACCGTAACCTTGGTAGGTAACATTCACTTTGTGTTGCGGTTTTAAATCCAATGAAAACTTTTATCTTCCCGACTGCTGAATTGTGTAGACAAAATAACACCGTCCTGAGAACAGTGTTAAGAAATTTTTATTCTACGCCGTATTTGGCATCAGACATCAAATAACGAAGAAATGTCGTACGTAGTGTATGTTGTATAAAATTAACATTTGATAAATAATTTCTGCTAAACGGAATATCCATTAACGTTATCAGCTGTCGATAAATATGCATGGAGGTCACATTCATCGTTGTAGAAAAAGGAAAACGAAGTGTGATTGAACAAGGAAGGAGGATGTTGGTTTTTGCATTTGTAGATATTAACCCTTTTAATAACCCTTTATATAAGGACTCAGTGCGTACCGCGCTGTAAACACTCCACTTCGGTTATAAAAACCAATCCCTTAATGTTTTATAAGACAAAAGTTTCTGTTTGTTCTGACAGCCACACAAAACACATAAACGCAATGTGGGCACCACGTAGAATTTTTTAATGTTAAACCTGGTCTTTGTAAAGTTACCGCTAGGCTTTAAAAGGTTAAACCATATGTTTTTGAATGAAGCAGAACAGTAAGGCTGAAAAATAATGTAAAAGCAAGCCTGAGCAGGCCCTGAGGGTTCCAGGAGGTCGAGACTCCCAGATTTCTGGACAATCGGTGGTAAGGTTGTCAGCCCTACGCACCGTCCGCCTTTACCCCCCAGGAAATATTCCTGGTACTCATTTCTATTAGAGGCTGAGTCGACCCAAGGGCCATAGTGCGACCGACAGGATTATGCCAATGAAAAGTTCCACTGACACCATTGGGAATCGAACCCGCGACTTGCCGGTTTGTAGCGCAGTGCCTCAACCAACTGCGCCACCGCGGCCCGGCGAAATATGATGTAAAGAATAAATTTGTAATGGGTGAGATCTTACATCCATTTTGATTTATGTAGTATAAGGCCGTGTTTATATTTTTACATTTTGTGTAGGGGTAGTCTGATGATGCCTTGTTAACAAAGCCGAAATATTGTTACTAGACTGAGTGTAAACAACGTTATTTACCAATAAAGTAATATTAATATTGGCATACATATTACTGTCAACCTTTTTAGTAATATCATAAATAAATGCTACATATTCCGGCTTTTAAGGACCGTCATCACGCATTAAAATAAATTATTTAAAACATATGTAAATATGCACATTTAGGGTGTTTTTTTTTTCCTGCTTGACCGATAAGCGCCAGCCCAACGCTCTGCCAGGATTGCGTTGTACGCCGCGTGTCGGGGAGATTTAACAGTCCATGGCGGGAGCTAGACACGCGATCGCAGTGTTGATAACATTCAGAAAGTGTAATAAAAACTCACTAGAGCGTAAGGCCGGAGCTTATCGTTTAAGTAGGAAAAAACGCCCTGTATATGCATGTTTTCTGTGAGAGCAGAACACAGACATTTGACACCGGAAACGCCTGAGCAAAATCTGTATTAATTACGGCCTCATAGACCTGTTGTTACTGTGACATGTAGGAATAAATAGAAAAAACACTTATGTGTAGTTTTGTTGTGGCAGAGGTTGTGTCTTGTAAGTCGGTGTTACCTGCAGAACTCGCGCTGAAGACTTGTGCATGTTTGATTTGGGAGGAGATGGCTGACGTTGAGCCAGACCCGCTATCTGGGACATGCGCGGTTATTTCTGAGTTCAGGAGAAGGCTCTGGGTGCCTGATTATTTACTGCTCATTTTGCAGCCGTCTACTGTGGGCGTTCTGAACTTCTGCAAAAATTAAACTTATTCCTGTGCGCGCAATGAAGTCATATGGGGTGGTGGAGGTGTAGCTCCACCCATTCTTAACCTGCGCCCGATGAGAGTGGTGAACTTGACACCTGTGCGCGCAATGAAGTCATATGGGGTGGTGGAGGTGTAGCTCCACCCATTCTTAACCTGCGCCCGACGAGAGTGGTGAACTTGACACTGTGGCAGCCTTGCGCCACTTACCCTAAAGGAATGGGAGACTGGGTGGGCCCAGAGAATGTGTTGATCATGTGGAGAATATGAACATGTCTGCTAGCACTGTCAGGAATCGCAGTAACATCCAGGGCTGTAGAGGCGGTACATAAAACCTCCAACTCCTCTATTTTTAAATCTCCGACTCCGACTCCTTCATAAAAGGTCAATATGTATTATATGATAATGGTAAACCTACTGAAGTGAAAAAAGATATCATAAGACATTTCATCATCACCGCGTGAATCATCAGGCTACTTTTTAGACTTATAACCTACATTAAGTATAAGTGTAATGGTTATTGTGGCCAGTATCTATTTAAGATTTTATATCGAAGTCGGAGTCGGTACATTTTTACCGACTCCGACTCCACAGCCCTGGTAACATCCCGCAGTTGTCCAGCCCGTATTTAGTCACTATATCATGCACGCTATCCCGGCTACCATCTAAACAGCAGGCATATATAATACACTAACGCCATGCAGCAGAGTCCTTCTTGAGAAACTAACAGTTCCTCAGCTAGTCAAGAAATTCCCCGCATTTTATGGAACGTGAAGGTTCATTACCGCATTCCTGACAGCCCTCCACCTGTCCCTACCTTGAGCCAGATCAATCCAGTCCACGCCACGCCCCATCTTACTTCTTGATACATTTTAATATTATCCTGCCATTTACACCAGGGTCCCCCAACTGGTCTGTTTCCCTCAGATTTCCCAACCAAAATCCTGTATGAATCTCTCCTCTCCCATACGTGCCACGTGCCTTGCCCTTCTCATTCTTCTTGATTTGATAACTCGGTGTTTGGTGAGGTTAACAGATCATGAAGTCCATCGTATTGTCATCTGTGGCCTGTCTGGCTGTACCATGTTTTTCGACATTATCTCATAAACGGCACGATTTTCGGGAAAAAGTTACTGAACATAAAATGTGTGTTTTGATTTCCTCTACAACTTTTGTCTGAAACATTTCTCATTCTGAGAAGAATTCAGCGAGATACTCTCACAAATGTACATATGTCTTCATATAAAGTAACAGTTATTCTTGTCAAATTTTAATGGGATTTGAATTGTCTCGACAGATTTTCGAAAAATGATCAAATATAAAATTTCATATTAATCCGCCCAGTGGGAGCCGAGTTGTTCCATGTGGATGGACGGACGGACAGACAGACAGAGACATGGCGAGGCTAATATTTGCTTTTCGCTGTTTTGCGAACGCGCCTAAAATGCCCCTGTCTTCATGAACCATTGGATTATCACTTGAGTGTGTTTCACTACTGCTTTGTAAGTGTGAGGTCCCCGGTTCAGAACTCGACTGTACCATCTTCATCACAAATTAAGAAACCTGTATGTTGACACTGGCTCCATGAATGATGTAATATAATAGGAATTACTTTGCAGTCTGTTTGAAGAAGTTTTAAAGTTGGGTGTAAGTTCCCTGAAGGTGACGTTAATGACGCCTAAACATGTAGGAGCAATATAAGACTATATTTTTATGTATCACATGTGCATTCGTTGGTGTTATGAATGAATACCGATGTTTGTGTATTTACCATTCTTAAAAATTACCTAAAAAAGACAAACTGTTACGGTCTATATGAAAAACTTTCATTGCATTTCATTTGTGTTTGCGCTTTATGCATTCAGACGTCTATTTAAGCTGAAACATGTAGGAGAGCTTATACAATGAGAAAATAAGTGTATGTTTTTTAACTGTACGTAATTTTTGTGGAAATTATATGGATCACAAATCTACAGTTTTACCGCAACTCTAAGCTGCACTATGTCGCGTGCGTTTCCTCAGTCGCTGTGGGCAATGCTGCAAATTACACCGCGAATGCGTTATTTCACGTTATTTTCCCCTTGACGCTCTTGAGCCTGAGGCTGTAAAAGGCAAACAATAGAATAAGCAATGAACTGGCATGGCTGCATAATTTAGTGAATGCGGGGCCATTTTGTTACAGGTCCGCCATGTCTGAATGGTAGAACGCATGACACAAGATGGCAACCCGGAAGTCGAGTGACTCGGATTGCAACAGCGTAGTCTTCCTCAAGTATGTGCTGCATATCTTCAACGTCGTGTTCCTGGTGAGCATGCGCCAGGACATTGGATGCTGTGTTTTTATCCTGAGATTTTGTTAGCACAAGCACTGACTTTGCTTCATGCTTTGTTCGGTTTGTGGAGTGTTGCTCGTGGTTCGCGTAAATTGCCGAGAGATGGCGGTAAAATTTCCCCTTATTAGTAATGCTGGACGCCAACAATAGCTGTATACAAGAAAGAGGGGTTTGGTTAGCGATTGACATATCGTTCATATCATGGAAGGTATTAAAAGGCCTCTTGCAATGGGAAGGCTGTAATATGCGGTGTATAGGATTTTTTTCTGCTTCACAGATAAACGCCGGCCCAACGCTCTAGTTAGTTTTTATTAGACTTTCTAAAGGTTATTATCACTGCGATCGTTGGCTAGCTCCCGTCATCGACTGTTAAACCTCCGTGACACGCGGCGAACGACGCAATGCTGGCAAAGCATTGGGCGGGGCGTTGGGCAAACGCTTATCGGTCAAGCAGGAAAAAAAACACCCTGTGTAATGGAAGCAGTACAACTTTACAACGGATATGATTATCAAGTTCCATGTTACTGTCCGCCTAATGACGGCTGTTTAGTTTGAGAGATATTTTGTGGTAGTTGCTCGGCTGTCAGTGGGGAGGTCTGGGTTTATAGTTTATGTGGGAGTTTATGTGGGATAGTCTATGGGGAAGTTACGGTGGACGACGTGTCACGGGGACAGGTTTTTTTTCTGAGTACATCCGTTGTCTTGTGTCTGTATCAGTTCACCAATGCTCCATACTCAGATTTCATCCATCTGCCACCAATAACGTAGCCCTTGCAACAGACACAGTCGCGAAATAAAATATATGTAACACTGTAACTCTGATTAATTAGATTTACGACAGTAAAACGACAACCCGATATGTTTTTTTTGCATTCTTATGGCCGCCATTTTGTTTCTGTGCTACGGAACATTGATTGTTGCTTCTTTAATACGGCTGACACGCACTAGTGAACACGTTAACCTTCTGAAACATGAACACCTTCAAAGTTCTGTTTAAAAGATTCCTGTATCAAAATAACATGGCGCTTCTCCGTTATAAAGAGTAACCAGTTAATGCTGTATAGGGAAATAATTTATGTTTGTTCTGAGATCCATACAAAACACATGAATACACTGGAGGGGGGGGGGGTGGAGGGGAGTGCACAGTTCGTGAATGTTAAAAGCATGCGGTGCATTCTGTAATCTCTGTGACTTTATAAAAGGTCAAGGAAAATGAAGCAATATCGTGACACACTGTCTTAACTCGTTATATGGGTCACGCTGATATTTTGTGGGGCGTCACGCCCTTCTGAGCGTGTGATGATATCATGAAGAAGACTAAGTGAGTCAGTCTGCAACTGTCTATTCCTGCAACTCTTTCCAGCTTGAGGCTCGCTACAACATCGTAGCACGTAGTGAGATTGACCGTTGCAGTCATAGTCACCTTCGGGGCTGCACTAAAATTAACCTTTTAAAGCCTAGCGGTAACTTTGCGTACCACCAGGTTTAACATTAAAAAATTCTACGTGGTGCCCACATTGCGTTTATGTGTTTTGTACGGATCTCAGAACAAACAGCAACTTTTGCCTTATGAAACATTAAGAGATTGGTTTTTATAACCGAAGTGGAGAGTGTTTACAGCGCGGTACGCACTGAGTCCTTATATAAAACAGATACGCTTCGTCTTTAAAGGGTTAATGTACGTTATGTTGTGTTTGCAGGCGCGTTCAGAAATTGCGAAAAACGACTGTTAGCTGCGGTCATGTCTCTCTCTCTCTCTCTCTCTCTTAGTCCGCATGGAACAACTCGGCTGTCATTGGACGAATTTTTATGAAATTTGGTATTTGAAGGTTTATCGAAAATCTGTCCGGAAAATCCAAGTTTCATTCAAATCTGACAAGAATAATGGGTACTTTACATGAAGACCTATGTACGTTTATGGCAGTACTCGCTGAATTGTTCTTCGAATTAGAAATGTTTCAGACAAACGTTGTGCAGAAAATCAAAACACATTTTGTGGTAAGTAACTCCCCTGCCTCCCGAAAATCGTGCCGTTTATGAGATAACGTGGAAAAATATGGTACAGCCAGACAGGCCACAGATGACAATATAATACGGCGCATGCGCTTTGCATGCCGGATAACTAAGGCTACAGACACACACTCAGAGTATGTAATACTGCTTTTCCACGACAACAGTTGTTACGTGAACGCGCCTCAATGTTACAGTATACGTAAGTTG
Source organism: Coptotermes formosanus (assembly GCA_013340265.1). Taxonomy (NCBI): domain Eukaryota; kingdom Metazoa; phylum Arthropoda; class Insecta; order Blattodea; family Rhinotermitidae; genus Coptotermes; species Coptotermes formosanus. The sequence continues at coordinate 400,413 of BLKM01000280.1, forward strand.
CCTGTCTTAAATTACGGCGCTGGGAGCGTGCATGTAAAAGCTGGCCGGTCCGGACAAGTTCATCGCTTACGGCTGGCTAACGCGGCATCAAATAATGAGAACTAAAACACTGTTGGAGTGCTTTGTCCAGTGCCCCCTGATGTCCGATTACTTTTTTGAAGGTTCCCAGGCTTCGCCCGCTTGTCCTTCTTTTAACAGTAGTATTAAGATGAAGATGGGTATGGAGCATTGGTGGAATGATACTGATAGGGGAAACCGAAATATACTGGGAGGAAAACCTGCCCCAATGCCAATTTGTCCACCACAAATCTCACGTGGACTGACCTGGGCGTGAACCCTGGCTTCCACGATGGGAGACGGGACGCTTACCGCCTGAGCCATGGTATGGCCTCGTGTCATCATATAATGGAAGCTCTGTATACAAATGCAGTCGAACCCGGTTATAACGACATCGGTGTATGCGACACCTCAACCATAACGTCAGGTATTCTGTGGTATCAATTAATTCCTCACTGTTAACCGTAACATACTCCTCAGTTTTAAGAACACCCGTTTATAACGACACAAAATATTCCGTCCCTTTCATGACGTTATAACCGAGTTTGACTGTATTCAGTTTGTACCTTCCATTATGATCAACAGGTTGATGTTGCATATGTAAAAGTGAGGCTGTTCTAAGAATCGTACGGAACACACAAGGACACTTTGAGCAAAATGTGGACTTTTCTGTTGTTAAACCTGATCGTACGTATTGTAACCACTCAACTTTTAAAAGGGTTGGCATACGTAATTTTATATATTTCCGCATTGGTAAGAATGCTTGTGTCTCTGTTGTCATATTTAATTACGGTTTATGAGGATTCGTAGAGGGCGTTTCTTGGGCGACACCTTCAGAGCTTGTATCTCAACACATATTTCAAATGCAGGCCTTTCCTGTAAACCGGACCCGCCCTTATACTGCAGAATACACCCAACGCGGAAGAAAAAACTGTTTTGTGGGTTTGTTTGGTAGCTTCACATGTTACGAGATGCAGTGATGATTGTTATCAGCGGAAGTTTACGTGTTTGGGTGTGACGTATTTGATAATATCTGAAAGAGCTGAAACGTAAGACACAGTTGTACATGGATGCGCCCCAGACATATAGGGTGGAATAAAAGTGTGATTTACACTGTGTGTTCACTCAGGGTACGTTCGCGGTCAATTCACGGTCAGGGGACATATTTGTGTGTGCTTAAACACATCTCTTACGTCATGGGACAGTCAAGTGAGCGTGGGTATTCTGGGGAAAAAAAAAATTGGACCCGGAAGAAATGCGACTACCGCCAAAATCTTCTTTGGTTTAAATTTTCTGAACGTGTTTAAAGCAACATGAATTGCGCTGGAGTGACGTAAGAGCCTTCAGTGTCAATGCATTGTACATATTCCCTACTGTGAGTGTACGTACATGCAGCTGAGCATCTGACTGCGTGTTCGGTTGCCGGCAGGGCCAAGACTTTCTTCTTCCTCTTCTTCTTTTTCTTCTTCTTCAAAAAAAAACGCCCAGAGAGGCTCGGGGGCCCACGCAGCCTCCTGATTAATGGGCAGCAGGGTTCTGTCCGGGAGTAGAGTGGCCGGGGCGTGATGTTAAACACCTCCATCTGGTGCAGAGATTAAGAATGAGTGGAGCTATACAACTGTTCCCCCTGTTTACCTTCCGGGTGTGGACAGGGAGAACTGTACCTTTTTTATGTTCTTCAAGATAGTGCAGTATAATAGTACCACTGGCAGTACAAGCACAGTGAAGTAGAAAGAGCAACAGCTAACACCTATAAAAGATGTTTAATTAATTTATTTATTTATTTATCTATTTATGTACCTATCCATCTATCTATTTATCTATGTGTTTGTTCATCTATCTGTCTGTCTGTCGATCTATCTATATATATATATTTATTATTTATTTATTTATTTATTTATTCATTGATTAAGCTGGCTCAGGATAGGGACAGGTGGCGGGCTCTTGTGAATGCGGTAATGAACCTTCGGGTTCCATAAAATGCGGGGAATTTCTTGCTTAGCTGAGAAACTGTTAGCTTCTCAAGAAGGCCTCTGCTCCATGGAGTTAGTTAGTTATTATTTATTCCTTCCTTCCTTCCTTCCTTCCTTCCTTCGTTCGTTCGTTCGTTCGTTCGTTCGTTCGTTCGTTCGTTCGTTCGTTCGTTCGTTCGTTCGTTCGTTCGTTCGTTCATTTACTGGCTCATCGCCTGCATCAGCAGGCACAACGATACACACGTGTAGACTTCCTCCAAGTGCCCTCATGGTGACGATTGCCACAACATGTCAGATCTTAAACGAACATCTCTGAATGCTGAACTACGTGGGCCTTGGCACAGTATTGCACGGTCACAGCGTGCTGTAAAACTGTCCGGACGGCATTCAGTAAAATCGGTTGGTTTCAGGTTGGTGACGTGTTTCGTATTGTATTTCCGAGACCGAAACAGACTGTAGTTGAGAGTGAACAATTAGCGCTATAAAGTCTAAAGTTCGTCTAAATTATACTCAGAAATTGAGCACCCAATGCCTTTACCGGGGTTAAAGCGGCCGGGGCGTCGCCTTGAACCCCCCCACCGTCTAGCGCCGAGGTTAAAGATCAGGGCTATATATCTGTCCTAGGGTGAACTTTACCTTTTGTCTTTTGCTGTACGAAAAGTGAGTATCCATTGCAAGGGCCAAAAGGTCAGGGCTTTTTCGGGAAATGAGAGCGGTTCATTCTGAGAATTATACGAAATATATAAATACAGGTGTGGCAATATTCAGATACGTATTTATTGTAAAAGCACGTGGTATACACAGAAAACCTGCCTATCCCAATCGCCGCGCGGTCTAAACCGTGGGTCTGTGGCTGTTCGCTTGTTGGGATTGCGGGTTCGAATCCCGGCGGGGCATGGATTTCTGTCTATTATGAGTACTGTGTGTTGCCAGGTAGAGATCTCTGCGAAGGACCGATCACTCGTCCAGAGGAGTCATACCGAGTGTGATGTGTCTTGAATGTGATCATGAAGCCTCGATAGTGAGGATGCCCTGGCCCACCAGGGATTGTTGCGCCATTGGAAGAAACATACACAGTAACCAGTGTGCTGCAGTGAGGTCATGAACATCACATTGGCCTGTTGTTTCCGCGGTATACACCACATCGTGACGAAATACGAAATAAGACGGAATAGAAGCATAGCCTTGACATTTCAACTCAGTGACATTTTTGCATGCAAACAGATAAACCTCAAAACACAGACGGTAACGACCTTCATGTGATGAACACACCGAAAGGTGTGCGGTTTGGTGTGGCAGTGCGTCATGAATTATACTTTTTATACGTATATAATGCTGCTCAATCAGTTTTGGAGTTTATGTACGAGTATGTAGACTTTGTGATACCCAGTTCACTTCACCTACGTGTGGCATCCTGCACTAATACAGGCCCCAAATGAGATGTAACAATCACACGTTTAAAGAATTACCCTGAAATTTACGCAACGTATTTACTGATCCAACCCGTACCGCACAGTAAACACACTCCGTCTCGGTTATAAAAACCAATCAGTTAACGCTATATAGGGAAATAATCGCTGTTTGTTCTGAGATCCATACGGAACACATAAATACACTGTGTGGGCAGAACGTAGAATTTTTGAACGTTAAACCGTGTGGTACTTATATTAAGCACAGGGGTTAAAAACTTCCATTTTTCTTTGTAATAAAATCGCAAGTCATGAGTAATTGCTGGTACTTCGTATCGATAGTCACGGCCACTTGTAATGGCTGGCTGTGTTCCCTTTTAGGCGCGTTGCCAAAATGGCGAAAAGTCAATATTAGCTTCGTCATGTCTGTCCGTCCGCCCGTTTCTGTCAGGCCGCATGGAACAATTCTGCTCTCACTGGACGGATTTTAATGAAATCTGATATTTAAGGATTCTTCAAAAATTTATCGTGAATGTTCACGTTTCATTAAAACATCACAAGAATAACGGGTACTTTACATAAAGACCTAAATATATTTATTATAATATCTGGCTGAATTCTTCTTAGAATGAGAAATGTTTCAGACAAACGTTGTACAGAAAATCAGAACTCATGTTTTATGTCCAATAACTTTTTTTCTAAAATCGTGCCGTTTATGAGATTATGTGGAAAAATGTGGTACAGCCAGACAGGCCACAGATGACAATATAATACGGCGCATGCGCTTTGCATGCCGGATAACTAAGGCTATAGACACACACTCAGAATATGTAATACTTATTGCTTTTCCACGGCAACCGTGGTTACGCGAACGCGCGTCAGTGTTATCTTATCGTACATTGCCTGTCTTGTTTCAGCTGTCTGGCGTCGCAGTGTTTGGTGTCGGCGTCTGGACTGTTGCCGCGAAGCACGAGTACGTCGTGTTGCTGACCAACGCTACATACGAGGTGGCGGCGTGGGTGCTGATACTAGCTGGCTGCATGGTGTTCGTTGTGACTGCGATAGGATGCATCGGTGTGCTTCAGGACAATCGCTTCTTTATTCTGCTGGTGAGGCAGCTTGATGAATACTGCGGCTTTGGCCTGGGTAACACATTTTCTCCGTTTCACGTACGTTCACGAGGGTGATTGTTAAAACTTTCAGTGGGTACCGGGCTAAAGTGGCCGGGGCGTGAAGTTGACAGCTGATCTCCTTCGAGTTCCGAGGTTAAAAGTGGGTGTAACCCTACGTGTGTTTCTCCCGTATGCTTTTAGGGCGTGTGCATGGATAACTTTACCCCCTGTTACCTTTACAGTCATGAACAGATATCGTACCGTTTTATATATGCAATGTTTTATTTAGAGCTTTCTTTTAACGTGGAAATGGGCAGGACTAAGCACTGTGGAACGGGCAGCGTTATCAGTCATGCAGTAACGATGTCGTCCGCTCTATAGCAAGCAGGCTGGTGATTTAGATAACACCCTGTATCAGTGTACAGTCTGAGCGCTTTTTTGGATTCCGTGGGCGGGTTCTGTTGTGATATGGACACACTGTATTTTTAAAACAAGCAAAATTTACTATGACCATGTAAAATACAGGGTGATTCAGGAGGAAAGGTGAATGTTTTTGGAGCTGACAGTATCGGTCATTGTGAGAAAAAAGTTCATATGAGCATGTGTCTAATTATGAATGTTTTTCGAGATAGAGGTGCTTGGATCTACAAACACAAAAGTACTGTAAATGGTAATAAAGAAGGATAGCTTACTTACTGTTAATTGTTTTAATTGCAATTCAGTGTTTAAATGACAGATGTTACACAGAAATGACAAATCTGTTACAGTTCCCAATAACTGTTCGAAAATCCCACCGTCACCCTCAGTGCACTTTCTAACTCGTGTCCGAAGATCGCGTGTCGTTCGTCTGAGTTGATCTACGCGTTTCTTTATGCGGGCAGCAGCATCCAAAATGCGAGCGAGCAATTCGTCTCGTGTATCCACCTTTCGTTTGTAAACTTCGCTCTTCATGCAACCCCACAAACAAAATCTAACGGAGTTAGGTCTGGAGAGCAAACAAATTCAAACATCTGTCTCGGTAACCATTCAAAATTAGACACATGTTCGTGTGAACTTTTTTCTTCGCACAGTGACCGATATTATCACCTCCCAGAATATTGCCTTTTACTCTGAATCATTCTGTATATAATAGTGGATCAATAGGAGAATTGTTTGTACCTGTCACAGGTAAATATGGGAACTACCAAATTTTCACGTTTAAATTGCAGTGGGTTGTCCACTGTTAATATTTGAATTACCGCGCACAATGTTTTTGTATTTGTAGATTCAGACTTCTCTGTCTCGGTGACCATTCAGAATTAAACCCATGTTCATATGAACGTTTGTTCTCACAATGACAGACACGATTACCTCCCAAAATATTGACCTTTCCTTCTGAATCACCCTGTATAGTTAACCACCTACTTCTAGTCTTTTCTTAAATAAATCCTGCATTTGAGTAGGAACTTCGGGACCTGTAGAAGGCGAACGTCTCGTAAAGCCGCCCTGCACTGCAGCTCATGTGAGTGAGGGTAGACACTGTAAAGAAACATCTGTCACCATGGGAGATAAGTACGTGCATGTTGTCTGTCGTGCGATAATGCAGGCACTGTTTGCTGTCTGCGTGTTCGCGGCTCGTGGTAGCGGATGCCGTCGAGTTCGAATTATTTCTCTGAAGAACGAAAGGCCCCCCCGGACGAAAGACACTCGTATAAAAAAAATTGTTTTGGTACTATCATCTTTCTATCACTTTGGTTAATCTTCTGATAATTTTGCAGTAAGTGGTATTAAAATTCTAGGATGGTTGGTGGGAGTCTTTTTTCATCTCCTAGATATTGTTGTCTAGTGACAGACCTAAGGAGCAAGGGCGCCCAAGGGGAAGTTGCCGGGCTGCAGCACCCCCAAACCCTCCAGAACTGAAATTGAAAAAAACACAGATTTGGTAGATATTATGATGTCAATAGTTTTACGTGATTTCCCCTTCAGACGAAATCAGCCACTGAAATCGGCTGATGGCTAGTACCTTAGAATTTTGAAAAATAAAAGTAGTAAAATTTAAAAAAAAGAAGAATATAGGACACTGTGATTGAGTCATGGAGCATGTAGTTATATTCGTATGTATATAAATGCAGTTGCAGACAGTTTTATGTTGCACTTACAATATTTTTATAACATAATATTTTAAATTAAACATAAGTTATATACAGCCTCAGGGTACCCCCCCCCCCCCCGCCCCGTTCCGCCCCTCCGAGGAAAAATTCTGGGTGCACGCCTGCAAAGGCCGCGAAGAAAATCCGTGGTATGAGCTTGCTTCCATCTGTGCCTTCAGGTGCGTCCACACCACTCGTGTACTGGGCACATGTGCTCAGAGTTGTGTGTACGTGTATGTGGACCATCTCACGAACCAGAACAAGCAGCACGATTCACCCTGCGTTGGGCGCGAGTGGCTCGTCATGCAGACGTTATTAACCCTTTAAAAACGGAACGTATGTGTTTTATATAAGGACTCAGTGCGTACCGCGCTGTAAACACTCTCCACTTCGGTTATAAAAACCAATCTCTTAATGTTTTATAAGGCAAAAGTTGCTGTTTGTTCTGAGATCCGTACAAAACACATAAACGCAATGTGGGCACCACGTAGAATTTTTTAATGTTAAACCTGATGGTACATAAAGTTACCGCTAGGCTTTAAAAGGTTAAAAGAAACAGAGGTTCGCGAAGGGGCACTGCGGTTAGGATATTTCAAGCTGCTGAACAAGCAGTGTGTGCACAGCGAGCAACGGGCCGTGCGAGCAACACGATCGCTCTAGTTGTTTGGACGCACCTTATTACTTTAAACACTTAGATTGACCTGAATTATATATAAAGATTCAGATCTACCGCGCAGTAAACGCATTCCGTCTCGGTTATAAAAACCAATCATTTAATGCTGTATAGGGAAATAATCGCTGTTTGTTCTGAGATCCATACAAAACACTGTGGGCAGAACGTAGGATTTGTGAATGTTACACCACTGGGTGTTTAAAGGGGTTAACCTGCAGGAAACCGTGCTCCATGTGTGCCATGAAAGTCAAAGCGAATTAGCAATCTGGCAGCAACTCCTGACCGCCATTAACTGATAAACATCTGCTTTACAACAATGCGAACGAAATATCCCGCAGAGCCATTACGCATCTGATAAAAGGACTGCAGTTCGTTTAATGAGGGCTGTACAAAGCATTATCGCTTACTGTTTGACCCGACAGTATCGTTTACATTCCCTAATCCAGCAGGACGCATAGCACTCCGCCTACTCCAGTATTCTTGACACGATGAGTTTTGGCGTGTAGTTAGCACGCTGAACGTGACTGCGATCTTTGAAAGAACTGAATGCGTAATGGTGGAACTGATGCGTAGTGTATAGAAGAACGCATTGTCTATACAGCATTGTGTTGAGGTAGTGAATGGGAGAGGATGTGACGTGGGTTATGCTTATGATATCCCCGGAGAGACTGAGAAAAAACAAGTGCATCGTTCAGTGTACACGTTCATGGAGCCGAGTCTTCCGGAAGAATTGTTTTATATGACATAATAATATCATCATCGGTGGTGGTGGTGGTTTTCTTTTTCTTTTCTTTTTTCTTTTCTTTTCTCTTTTTTCTCTTCTTTTCTTTTCTTTTCTTTTCTTTTCTTTTCTTTTCTTTTCTTTTCTTTTCTTTTCTCTTCTTTTCTTTTCTTTTCTTTTCTTTTCTTTTCTCTTCTCTTCTCTTCTATTTTATTCTCTTCTCTTCTCTTCTCTTCTCTTCTCTTCTCTTCTCTTCTCTTCTCTTCTCTTCTCTTCTCTTCTCTTCTCTTCTCTTCTCTTCTTTGTTATGGTTATATGCATGTTGTACTCATTTCGTTGAAAGCTGGCACCAACAGAGCGTCGATTAAAGACAGAAATTCCAGACCACTAAAGAGCGGTTTCTTAGAGGTTTCTATCTTTGCCGCGAGAATGCGCTTGACGTACCGTGAACGAGATTCAAAGAAGCGACAGAATAGTACAGTACCGACCCAAACGGCGTGCAACATTGAAGTGGTATATTCCGTTCTGTACTCTGTTTAATGCCGTTGTTTTAACTGAGTTATACCTGTATATTGCGGAATAAGAGATTGTGTAATTTAGAGTGGAGTGTGCCCAAGAGGTTTTAGGAGTGGTCATTGTATTTCGGATTTGGAAATTTGATTCTTGTTGTGTAGTGTTACAACTGGGATGATGGCATTTATTGGGCAGTTTATTCTCTTGCAACATTCCCACCTGTTGAGTTCCAAGCTTTTGAGAATTTAGAATGTTTCTTGAGCAGTTTACGTTAACGGTGCACAAATTTTCCAAAAATATAGAAGACATCTCAAACTTCTAAGCGCCTGAAGGGTAACATGAAGCAAGTTCTACACCAAGGACCCACAAATATTAGACGCCACCATACAAAATTGCGTTGCCACAGTGACCTCCTGCCCAGATTTGTACACCCTTGGTTAATGTTATAAATGACCGGGAATAAAGCTAAGCAAGACTAGCAGTCTGCACCGCAAATGACCTATAGATGCTCCCTCATGAAAACAGCCATGACCTTGGCCCTTTTACTTGGTGTTGGTGACGAAGGGGAAAGTCAGATCATTAGCTGGTTGTGACCAATTGCCGATATTTGTCAATTAAAAATACATTAGCCAGACGCGCAGTCGTGTTAAAAATATGCGTTTTGCAGTCACACAGACGTATGTTTTTGACATTATCTGTATGTTTTCTTTACAGCATTAGCCCGGAGATAGGGCCTCTTACAGTACGCTGTCTTGGTCGCAGTTGTTCTCGTCAGTGTCTGTAGTATACAGGTCTGCACCATGTGCTGTATTGGAGCTTGTTGGCCAGGTGTGTTGTTTCATCGCTCTTGGCCCACATTCAGTCAGCAGTTTTTGTCATTTTTCTCAAGTAGCGCCAAAAACATAAAGATTAATTGATATGTACAGAACTATAATTTTGCCTGATGTTTAGTATGGGGGCGAAACTTGGTCTCTCACATTGAGGGAAGAACATAGACTGAGGTTGTTTGAGAATAGGGTGCTGAGAAAGATATTTGGCCGTAAGAGGGACGAGGTCTGTACTGCTCACTAAACATTATTTGGGTAATCCAATCGAGGAGAATGGGATGGGCAGGGCAGGTGGCACGAATGGTGCAGAGGAGAGGTGCATACAGGGTTTGGGTGAGGAAAGCTGGGTGAAAGAGACCATATGGAAGATGGGAGGATGATATTAAATGGATCGTAAGGAAGTGTGCTGGAGGGGCGTTGACTGGATTGATCTGGCTCAGGATAGGGACAAGTGACGGGCTGTTGTGAGTACGGTACTGAACCTTCAGATTCCATAAAATTCGGGGACTTTGTTGACTTGCCCAGGAACTGTTAGCTTTTTAAGAAGGACCCCGCATCATTGAGTTAGTTATTTCGTGATTTAGTTCTTTGCTTTGTTAGAGTGCGTGCCGAAACCCGTCCAGTGCTGTCAACATTAGGTATCTATAGTCACTTGCCTTCTGCCGATCAAACAAATCGCATTCAAGCAAATCGCGACCATTACGAGTTACCATGGAATCAAACGAACATTTTCTCTACCTGCATATGCAGAAGGCTGCAGCCTGACAGTGTTGGTGTTTCGCTGCGCAGTACTGTCCCAGTCCTCATTAGTGTATGCTAATGAATCCTGGTACTCCTGATGTGGAATTCAAACCCGTATGTCTAGTACGTGTTTCGTAGAGTCACTGTGTTCAGCAGGCTGTTGTTTCGAGTACCCTGCCTTCCCCCTCTCTCTCGCGTTCCGTGCCTTATGTGTTGCCCCCGCACATACGAATGTGGCCCATCCCCGGTGGCCGCGCGGTCTAAGGCGTGGGTCTGCGGCCGTTCGCTTGCTGGGATTGTGGGTTCGAATACCGCTGTGGACATTGATGTCTGTCGCTTGTGAGTGTTGTATGTGTTGTCAGGTAGAGGTCTCTGCGTCGGGCTGTATCCTGTAGGAATGGTTGGACAGCCAACGGCGAAAGACTCCCTTTTGCTGTTGGGGAGTCTTTCGCCGTTGGCTGTCCAGTCGCAGAAGTAGAAGACACGTTTGTCTGAAATGTCACGCGGAGTGGTGGTGTGGCTGGGCACTTTAGTTCTCGCAGCTGCAGTCACTGGAGGCGGTTGTCTGTTTCTCATTGCTGAGGGCAGGCGGCAGACGCCTAGCAAACTGTCGGCTGTGTGCTCCAGTGACTGCAGTAGCTGCCGAGTAGTTCACTGTGATGAGTTCATCAGGTGTTGTCCTTTCAGCAAAACCACTTTACTCTTCGTCAGACCGCATCGCGTTAAGTTCCTGACTAAGTACTCCGCACCTCCATTACCTGAGCTACGCCGTGCACCTCCGCCTCCCACGCGCTTCCACCCACCACATTCAGGCAACTTGGCGCCCATCCCTGTGGTAGGGCCTGTGACGTGGAGGGGGGGGACACGTTACAGTTGTGTGGACACCAGCAGGTCTCAAACGCGGGCTCATTTTGGACGGTGGCAATCTTTGTAGAACTTGTAGGATGACATGAGCGTTGCTTGCGGCAGGCATGGGGGGGGGGGATCAGAAACGCGTACATATTGTCGGCCGAAAAAAACTTAAATGGAAGAGACGTGGGAGACCTAGGTGTAGATTTGAGAATAATATTAAAATGGATTATAAAAATACGTTGTAGGAGAGTGGGCCTGGAGGGGAGGGGCTGGAATGGTGACAGTATCCCGTTGATGGACCTTCCGGTTCCATAGGCCCAGCTGAGGGACGATCCTGTTGCTTGCAGTTAGTTTCAGACAAATCAGGAGGCGTTCGAGCGGTCGGGACAGCTCTGTCGGTGTAGCGACTCGCTACGGTCTAGACGGTCCTTGGCTCGAACCCCTGTGGAGGCGAGATTTTCCGCACGCGTATAGACAGGCCCCGAGGCCTACCCAGCCTCCTGGTGGTAAAGCGGCCGGAGCGTGGAAGGGTTATGAATAAGTAGAGCTGTACCTCTTCTCCCCCTCTGTGCCTTCATGGCACGTTATACATTGAAATTTACCCCTTTTTACCTCATCAGAAGTCGTTTGTTTTCCTGCCCACGCCCGTTTTATGATTTTCATAATCGTCTGTGTTTTATGCCGTGTGCCTGTGTAGTGACGGTCTGTAGACAGCTCTACGACGCCTATTTGCAGTGAGTGCCGCCACGTTATTCCTGTACTGTCAGTTCAGCAGTTGTTTCTGCATGAGGCACTTCTGCAGTGCGAAATGGCCGACCTCGCGCTTGGTGTCCAGTTCCCGGAGCTAGCGGGATGTGCCCATGTTGTTTTGTTTATTTTCTCATGAGCGCCCCACCCCTCAGTAAACTAGGTTAATGCGTTTAGCTGACCTGAGATGGAGCAAGGTGAACGTGATGTTGGGTCATACAGCATTGTGAAAAGGTAGTAAGGCATATAGATCGAGCTGTGCGCATGCGTAATGACAGTGACTGCAGTTGAATGGCAGGCCCATATCTAGCGTCATTCACCGGGCTGAGGCAGCAATGCGGGAAGTTAATAAAAGCGTCAAGAGTTAATGTTGGTTGGGCAAGTTAGTGGGAAATTATGTTACCGTGTTTAGTTATTTGTTGTTTATTTCACAACGCTGTCATACGTCAAAACGTACGGCGTCAGATGGTAGGATGATAACGTGAGTAAGGAATTGGAAAGGATATGCACGGAAGTAGCATAGTCACAAGGAAATTACTCAGAGAAAAGTCCCATACATGCGGCTCCTCCACTGCGTATCCCACATGGACTGCCCTGGGATCAAATCCCATCCTACACAGTAAGAAGTTAGTGGCCGTCCCAAGCTGTACGTTTCCTCTGTTCTTTGTTTCAGTACACGTTCGCGCTACTACTCATTTTCCTGCTGGAGGCAATGGTGGGCGTCATGTCGTTCCTTTATGAACCGCATGTTGCAGATGAGCTGTACCTGAACCTGAACAAGACGTTCATAGAAAACTACGGGGTGGATGGCAGCAAGACAAGGGCCATTGACCACATGCAAATTGAGGTAGCATTCTGAGCCCTACCAGTCAATTTGACGCTGTCCATCACATTGTGTATATAGACTTAATAAATAACATACATATTCCTTAAGAAGCTGTCCCTCACAGTGAAAACATAAACAGAAAGAGGAAGTGATTGACCCTACAACAGTGCTGTTAAGTGACTTTAAATACCAATAGCAGCAAAAGACCATGGATAGCAAGGTGAAGGAAAAATTGCAATAGAAAAAGGAAATAAAGCAGAAATGGAAATGTAGTGCAAAATGCATGATGATGACAGGGCCTATGCCAACATTCTGTGAAATAGACAGCTGAATATTCAACCAACTCTGAATGGTTTTAAATAATGGGTTTTCAAATAATGGATTCAAAAGCATAAGAAGAAGTGGAGAAGTTTAATTGTCGTTTTAATACTTAATTAGGAACTGGCATCCTAAATTTTTTAAAGATTTAAAATTTTAGCCGTTAGATGATACACCACACCACTTATGTTTAATGATGTGCCACCAAGATTACAAGTCTATTGTAATTTATATTTTATATCATTTGTGAGGTCTCAAAAAGTTTTACATTTTTACCTTGAGTTTTAAGTTTTTGTATAAACAAATGCCTGATGATGATCAGCATGATCAAAACATGTGTTTGAAAAAAAAATCAATATAGGTTGTCAGATGGAACATGTAGTGTTATTCAAGCCATTTATGTAAGTATTCAGAGACTCACATATCAGTTATGCTGCAGCTGTAGGACATGGAAGTCCCATGGGTTGACCTGCTCCACATTTTCCTTGGGCTATAGTGCATACCCTCCAGCAAAGGTAAAGGTAAAGCAATCTCATTACAGTGCTGGGCAGGCCCTTAGAGTTCCAGGAGGTTGAGGCTCCCAGATTTTTAGGCAGTCAGCACATGAAGGTGGTAAGGTTGTCAGCCCTTTGCACGCTTCGGTTTATTCCTCTCTGGTGTTCCTGGCATTATGCTCCCGTGAATGATAGTAGCAGTAAATTTTTTTTAGCAACAAGTGCTTTCAGCACAGCAAGCAGGGCCCAGACTGTGTGGCAGGCCAGCTGGGTAGCTGCCCAGGCCACCGACCTATAAGCGGTCCTAAGGTATCACTGGAATAATTGGAAATATGATGCTAGTAATTCCACACGTGAAAGAATTTCTTTGAAAATTATCCGCAATTTGGGCACATTCCCTCAAAAAAGGTTTGCCAGCCTTGTGGTAGACCAAAAATTTTGCAGCATGTTGGTGTGAAGGGGTGCCAAAATATTAGCTTGCCCGGGGGCACCGATGTGTCTTTCAGTGTCCCTGATAACAGTATAAATACTTTCTGTATATTCTGAACCAGTGTTAATTCCGTGAAGCTCAAAGTTAGTCTGAATAATATGTAGAAATCCTTTTCTTGCCTCATAGAAAATACACCGCCTGTCCACTGCGAAGGACTAGCCAGTTAACCAGTTAATGTTGTGAAGAGAAGTAAATCACTCCTTATTATAATAATCTTATTAAATACATGAATATACACTGTAAGCAGACTGCAGAGTTTGTTAAAGCACATGGTACATTTAGTTACCACTGGACTTGTAAACAGTTTATCTCTGTTTTAGTAGACCTTTTGGAGAGTAGTCCCAAGAGAAAGACAGGATTATGAAGAAACATGAGAATTGTATCTACACAAAATCATGGTCAGTTGCATCAGTTGATTTTGGTGTTGAAGGTGTTGATTGTGTGTGTAGTGATACCAGGGCATCTGTTTGTGTACCTAGATGAAAATAAGAATACCTACAAATTTTTATAAATAATTTCTATATCAAGAGTCTATATGGGAAATAGATTTGAGGAACATTGATGTGTTTCATGGGTATGTAGGTTGTACAGTTGTGAATTGGAATGATTTAGCTTAGCGTATCATCCGCAGATGTTTGCACACACAAGCAGTAACTGTAATGAGCTGGCTTGCAGATGATCTGGTGTCTGGTATCTTGCTAACATGTGCTAAACTTTGAGGTTACATAATGATGAGGAATGCTGGCTGATTGTGTAGTATATTTGGAGAAAGGAGTTAGATGAGTTCATTAACTGAACCAAATACCTTATGTCAAAATTCCTGACTTCATTTCAGGGAGGTGGTGTTGTATACACTGTCCGCAGAAATGGCTGCTTTGTTTGAGTAGCACAGAGAAGTAACAGAAGTGTTGCATATTTAGATTCTGTCATATTATTGCAAACTGCAACAAGTCTTGTTGTGATGTCTGCAGTACAAATGCTGTGGCGCAAACCTGTTTGAGGACTGGCAGTACAGCCACTGGCAGAAAGAGAACCTGTCCGAGGGGCTGAAGGTTCCTAACTCCTGCTGCAAGACTGTAACCCCACAGTGTGGTAAGAGTGACCACCCCAGCAACATACACTATACGGTGAGTTCATTTTCTTCACCTTTATATCCCCATAATTTTCCTCCTCTTTCTTGCTCTTATATTCTATTTTTTTGTCTTTTGTATTATTCTCCTAACTTGTTTCCTCTTATACTTCTCATTTCCTTGTAATTTTCTTTTTCATATTCAGTGCATCTCCATTACCACTGCCACCGCTGCCGCCACTGTCACCTCCATGTTTTTTTCTACTCCTCTTCAAGCATCATTTGTATCTCATTCATCTTTCATTCTTCTGTACCTATTCTCCTCCTACTCTTGCCTCTTTTTTACTCTTCTTTCCTTTGTTGTTTTTATTAGTCTCCCTCTCATTTTCTTCCTCTTAATGCCTTGCACAGTCTACAATTCCATTGGCCTTGCCTCAGTGGCCCATGCCTTGAGTAGACTGAACAGGAGAGATTATGTGTGATTGCTAAACAGGTATGTCCCTGTGTTCTGCTAACAAATGGCTTTAACCCTTCTTTCTTGTGCCCAGGGATGCCGACACAGGCTGGCAGATGAGATCAGGGACCATCTTATCATCCTGGGCTCAGTGGGGCTTGGTATATGTGTGCTTCAGATTTTTGGCATGATCTTCTCATGTTGCCTGTACATCAAACTATGAAGGATGTGTTCGACTGAGGTGTGAACTGAGTGTACATATTCCATTGACTGACAAACAGGCAGTAGCTATGACATCTGAGGTTTTCACTGAGGTGAATACTGATGTTGTAGTCTTGTCGGTTAAGACACCAATGTCTCGTACGTACGTGCCAGCGTGTCAGAGAAGCATACTGTTAACATTGCACTGTGTCATGACCCAGCACACAACGGCATGAAGTGGTTGGTGGATCCCAAGATAAGGTTAAAGTTGAATCTCATTAATGGTCGTAATAGTATATGTGTTATGGGCATATCTCAAAATTTTCATATACTTGGGTAAATCATGATGTGACTCAATATTCTGGGCAGATCTGATTATTGCAGAATAAAGAAACACATTATTTACATTTGCCTTTGGCAGATTCCATCTTATCACATTACATCATCACAGTTAATTAGGGTAATACTGCAGAAAACTCAAGACAGAAGAACAATATGTTGAGTGAAGCCGTATGGCGTTCACTCCCTCAAGTAAAATGTCTCAGTAATACGTCGGTTTAGGCCACAGGCATCTCCACATCCTTTATAATTAATACACATACCAACAGATCCTAAAGGGCTGTGTCTTAACACGTTGCATTGTCCCTTAAGCGGGAAGCACTTGTTTATATTCAGTAGGTGGGGTGTTTATATTGACAGAGGTTCTATGTTCTGTGGCAGTATGGTGATAACACAGCTATTAACCGAACTTCTTTCTCACCTATTTGCAAAAATAGCTCTTTCTACGTGGTTTCGTTAATGAAGAAAAATGTAGTTAATTAGTAAACAATAAATGAGGAGTTGTGCTTTTCTTACAGTTAGGTATAAGGTTTGAGGTGATAACATGAAGGTAGAAACTTGGTTTTACCAATTGAGAGCATTGAAGGTGATGTAAAATAATGAGAGCCTTCATATGAACATTTATGTGTATTCTGCATGCAGCCAATGAAAGTTGTGGACAGGGCATTTGAAATAAAATCTAGTTTAATTTAAAACTGCAATTCGAAATTGCTTGTGAGACATAACTGTGTTGTGCCTTAGGTTATATTTAGCATGTCAAAAATTAAACACTGATCCTGCATGTTGACTGTAGTTATGCCAGTGACTTTTATTGGCTTAAAGGCACATGACTAAGTTGATTGCATATATTTTTAAACTTGTAATGCTGGTGATTCCAGGTGCATAACACTGTGTGAAGTCTGTTTGGGTAAATATATATTTTTATGGGTACTAAACGAGTATAGCGGCAGAGTTGGTACATGGTTGAATTGACTTTGTGTGCCTCTCTGAGACTCCAAGCACAATGCATTGTGGCAGTATCCATGAATTTGAAAACACTGTATTTATTTAATTGACTTCTTATGTGGAAAGTCTGACAGTGTTCACGGGAAGCCACACTGTTCACAAATCTGGGGCATTGTTGAACGAGTCAACCAAGAAATGGATAATATAGTGAGTACATTGATGAAGGAAAACACCACCAATATGTGGTTTGAAGGGTTAAATTTCTGCTAATTCAGAAAAGTCCTTTCCTTGCTGGGGACGTTAAGACATCTTATGCATTAAGTTATCATCAGCAAAGTGAAGATTTGCAGTGACCAGATGTGACCAGGAATATTGTTTGTAGACCATTTTGAACACAAACTTCTCGTCACATTGCAGTTTCCCCAGGCATTCCATGGTGTGATGGTGTCAGGATTTGTCCATAAGATATACTATAGTAAACTGTGTGTAGTGTACTGATATATGAACCAAATAACAATGCTCTGCAGTCATTAGGGACTGCAACATAATCAGGTACAGTGCTAATATACAAGTATGCAGTGATGTTAATAATCATTTATGTAAGTACACCAAGACATTGTTTTATGCCTTTTGCTTTAATGCCCATTACCAGTTTATGCCACTTCTTAGTTTGTGCTCGTTCTCTTTTGGTGTAACGCACTGTGACTGGTTTATTTGCATTTGTTATCATTTTTTATTTTGTTTGTCATTTTTTATTTATGCCTATTTCATTTATGCCCACTTTTTCAGTAATGCAACTAGGGTGTAAAACAAGGGCTTGGTGTATTATTTGTTCTGAGTTTAATGTCTTCATCTAGAACTACTGTGTCTGGTTTCACATGTAAGATAATGTAACAACAGGTAATTTAAATGCAACATGTCATTGCTAGCTTATGTGAGGAAAACTGAACTTTAATGTTGTTACCATCTTTATTTATAATACCGAAATACAAAGTTTCAGCACATTCAACACACCACTGTGCAAGGACCTTCCACCACCTCCATTCAAGTGTATCTGTCTCTTACATCCATTTTGACATTATGCTGCATCTCCTTAACATTCTTTCTGCTGGCTTTTTTTTAACAACTTTGTGTGTTCCTTAAATTACATTCTGGCATGTCACAACTACACTAATAATACAAGGTGAAAGATATAAATGGCACTGTTCTTTATTGTGTAATGTGTACTGAGCAGTGCTAATACTGTATTCATCTGGGGCTGGATTATGGGCCAGGGCGTCCATGTAGTGACCCAGGGCACAAACCTATAAGGGTCACTGAGATGTTACTGGAAGATTTGGAAACATGATTCTGGGAAACCCAGGTTTCAATATGTGACATGTCTCCAAGAATTATCTGCAATTTGAGCACTTGCCCCAGATAGATTCACCATCCCTGTCCTAGGCCAGAGAAGTTTAAAGGACATTTGTTTGAAGAGGCTAAAGAAAGGCCATAACATTTGGGAGGCTGGATCCACTTAGATCTGCAGGTAGAATGGGTAATTGAGGAATGTACTTTGGTTGGCCTGTTAGAAAGAAATAGTTTTACTCCCTGAATTGAGAAGAGCACACACTTCATGTCCTTTAGAGACAGTTTCCTTTTTTCCTGGTCTACCAGAATTTGGAGGCAGATCCAGTCTCAGAAATGTGGATATTTTAGCCTGGCATGATGGACACTGTCCAAAATTTCAGTCATGACTTGTCCTGCCAGTTTTATCCTTCTGCAAATTTAAATAGTGATTACAGGAGCATGAAGTATGTCACATGAAAAAGTCTCGAGAGGTTAATTCAGTGTGGAGGATGGCTGTAATTTGTGGGTGTTGACATTAAAATTTGAAGTAGTAATTACATTTAATAACAACTGGACATGACCTAACACTTACCACAGTGGCTTGAATTAAGTTTTTTTTATCAGTAAATATTAAGCCAAAGAGTCTTTATCATCATATTCACCATCATCATCTTGTTTTGTGACACTGGCAGAAGCACCTACTGTTAATAAACCGAAGGATTTTTTTTCTAATTCACCCCCATTGCGGTATATCATATTTATGTCTAACATAACACATGTTCAGTGTTTTAGCAAAGTTAACTCCTGCATGTAATGAAATTTAAAAATATGCACTGATGCATACAGTGAATAAAACGATTCTTCAACACTGAGCAGCTTTTCCATTTTAGGGTATCTGTTTTATGGTT
The DNA here is from genome assembly GCA_013340265.1 of Coptotermes formosanus. Lineage (NCBI taxonomy): Eukaryota > Metazoa > Arthropoda > Insecta > Blattodea > Rhinotermitidae > Coptotermes > Coptotermes formosanus. The sequence goes on from BLKM01000280.1 coordinate 419,540, forward strand.
GGTAGAACCTGATTGCTGTTGGTTTATCTGCAGTTTATGGTAGCAGAGGAACTGAAGACTTTACTGGATATTGTCATTTGGTGGGGGGTGCAAGTGGTAGAGGTTGTGACCAGTCTCTTTTTCTTGTTACATTTTGTACGGAAGGTCAGCTGGAATGTACTCTGACCAAATTGGAAACACTCATAGAAGTAATATGTATGCATTTTGCTCATAGTTCATTTATATGCTTCACTCTACAGGATCCTTATTTTATCTGTAAACTATCAGTTGTTACTTCTTGTCAGCTTCTTTAGTGTATTTAACATTGGCCACTCAGTTGACTGCCCACACATGCGGTGGAATAGAAGCAGTAAGTGACAACTGACAATTGTCATATAAAGTAAGGACTGTATGTAATGTAATGCAGCCAGTTCCAAGTGTAACGTCCTTCTACAATTAGAAAAAACCCTGTAATTTTATACAGCATATGTTGTCTTGTAACACATTTTAATGTTAAATGCAGACCTGTCCTAATGTCTAAATGAAATTCAGGAGATCTGGATTTCCACAGGCTTAGGATAAACAGGAAAACAGAGATGCATATTGCATCGACATCACTGTGGTCTGATCTTTTTAGAATTCTGGGGCTGTCACAAGACATGGGAGTCATTTTCGTCACCATACCTGAAGCCCAGGTCTCATCAGCACCCTGTCTGCATACCCAAATGTAGGTGTAAGTATTCATCTTGCCCTGTGCACCATTATGCCAGTGCTCCATATGGCCATTCAGGCACCATGTATGCAATACAGTCTAAATGCTGACATTGTCACAAAAATCACGTAAAAATGGACTGATCACAAATTGCATTAACAATTTCAATGATTGATATTTGTTTCGCTTTTAGAACTCTTCTGTTTTCATTTGGCTTCATCAGAAGTACTGTACATTATGTTACAGAAAATGTTTCCTATTCAGTTGATGGACAGTTTTTTATAATGTAACATGATCCATCCTGCTGTGCATATAGAGTAAAAACACTACTTTATTTGTTCCTTTCAGTACAACCTGTTTCCACTGATTATTCAAACACCACATGACTGAAATATGTAGTGTTTGAATATTTGGTGAATACAGGTTGTGCTGATGGATAGTCGGTATCTTACTACACTGGTGAAAACCTTAAGAGATGTCAGCAGTTCTATAACTGTTAATATGTGACCATCTCTTGACTACAACAACATGCTAGCAATTGAATCTTTACGACAGAAAACTTGACAAACTGGAAGGATAGCATTTTCATATATCAGTTTTTCTCAAAGATTTTGCTTTAACGTTTGTAAGAAGCTTCTTATTCTCTGGTACAGTAATATCAATGTGGGCATTCTTAATTTCGTTGTAGCCCACTCTTAAAGCCAACGTATCATTTGGTCTTGCAGATGAGAACGTAATAGTAATCTTGTTTTCACTAGTTTCTTTCGCTATTTGTTTTACTCTTAGATGTGATTTGAAAACATTCCATTGATGTATATATGCTGTAAGAATACGTACATTTTCTGAACAAAATCAGAGCTCGGCCCACCGACAGAAGGCCACTGCGCTAGCAGCAGGAACGTTTTAAAACCCCGCTCATCACATTGTGCGTGAACCTGAAGGTTGTAATCTGTGAAGCAGGTAGACCACAGGTTATCGGATAAGCCGTAGAGTGTGCACTAGCTTGCAGTGACATTGCGCACAGTGGGTGTGTCCTGGGCTATGGAATGGGCATAATGATTGCTCGTGGTAATTAATTGAGCGCTGTAACATGCCGTATCTATTCGTATAATTTGTGTCTGATTTTTTTAATTTTCCCATGCTGTTGGAAGTTTCCCGGCATAGCGGGGCCAGTTCGAACTTTGCAGCAGAAGGGTTGCTACAGAACATGCACCAAGTGCGGTAAAGACTGTTGGTTTTTTAAGAAACAACACGCCAAAAATACGCCTAGAATAGTACGTTATCAGTAATGTAGGCATCGTGTTTAACGACGGTCCCTTCATCTAGAGGAACAAACATGTGAAGGTATCCAACATTAGCCGTGACTGTGCGGTACATGATGGTTTTGAATGTGAGTAAAGTTCACGCTGTCGAAATGAAGTTATTCAGAGAACGCCAGTACTAACTTTTCTTAACAACACTGAAAAGCTCTAGCCTAACCATTAATACAAATAGAAATGTAATTGACTAATAAGGAAACGGAAACTGTAACGGTTGCTGATAACATTTGCGCAACTAAATGAAACCCGCAACCCTAACCTATGACGATTGTCATCCCGTTGTACTGTTATCATCATTCAGTTCAAATACCACAGGTTCATTCTCAACACAGTCTTATGCTAAACGGTCTGCGGTCTTATGTAACTGTGTAAGGTTGTATTAATTGTGACTATCATGTTGGTCGCCCTTGAATTACGTGTTGTGAAATTATTAATTGTGAAGTATAAGCACAAAACTAAGGGCCGTGTTCATTTCAGCTGGTGTAATGAAGCGATGTTTAAGGACTATCAGTATTGTGACTAGTTGGTGAGTAAAGGTTGGTAAAAGGTCGGTGTGACAAGAATGTAAGAGGCTGAGCTACTGTGGAGTGGTACACAGGTATATTGCAGAACTTGAGGGAAGAAAGTTTTGTAAAAATCTTCAGACTAAGGACTGCCACACTCATTGGCTATTTGAGCAACAAATGAAACTGCAATAAGGTGGAATATCGGATAGTGATAGTAGTCAACATGAATATGATAAATGGTGGCTAATTATCTATTTGACAGTTCTGGATAATTGATTGAAACATTAATCTTTAAACAACTGGGGTGGATATTTAAATTTTAGCACATGGTTTATGAAAAAGTGAGTATTATTGAAACAGAAAAAGGTAAAATTATGAAGTAAATGGCATTTTTTGGAAAATAAAAAGTATGCAGCCTGTCTTCAAAATGCTGTAAGTTTCCATATATAAAATGAATTTGTGCAGGTGTTCTTTAACGTACGTTTGGTACACTGTTGTCATTCATCTCATGTTGCTGTTATCATTTTGTTACTGTTGGTAGTAGAGACTTAATTTTCAGAATGACATACCTATGCTTGCAAGTAAGCTTCACATACCGATTACACATTTTGGAAAACTCAGGGAAGTATTTGTTGGGAAATGTCCAAAATGTCTTGTCAGATGTTTTCTTTTAGTCTTGTTGTGTGTGAATTGCTGACATAAAGAGTGTCCTTCAGCATTTTCTGTGTGGCAATACACCTGTCACCTGCACTGCTTTGTGTCCAGTGCACATTGTGTTTTACGAAGTCTTCATTAATCATCTTTGACATGCTGGGTACATCTACATGGGGAAATCTATGGTGAAATTGATGACATCATTAAATAGCTGGAGGATCAGGAATCCACCTGGTTATCTGAACACGGCTGGTGCTTATACTGTGGCCAAGTGATTATATATGTTTTTAAATTAAATTTTCTCTGTGACTCTGACTTGAAATCAGTCAATTGAATACATTAGTGTCCTAGAGCAGGTTTATGATTGTGTCTGTTTTGCAGAAGAATATGGAAGCAGTCAAAATGGAACCTGATTCAGATGATGAGACACACCAAACACCCTCACAGAATGAATACTGCATGACTGATGAAAAGGATAATTATCCAGTACATGCAGAGTTCTTTGTAGTGAAGGCTGAACATGAGGTGATCCCCAGTCTCTACCATTCTTTGTTTGATTACCGTCTTGCACTGCATTGCCATATGCATGTTTTGTGTCGTTGCAGGTGGTTGGTGGTGTGTTTTACAGAGACGTCTGAATGTCGGGTGATGTCTTGTACCGATTAACTTTTATTAAGGTGATGACAAATTGTCACAGAGCAGGTTGGTGTAGTGATCACAGTCAGGGCTTTTATTTGGCACATGTGTAGTTCATCTTTTAGCTGAGACACAACCTGACTCATGTTTTTCATGGTTTTCCTCAGCTCATTTAGACAGGTGCCATTTATGTCATGACCACCCCCCTGCAGATCCTTCGCAGTTCAGTAGTCGCCCTAACACTCAACTGTATACAGTGTGCATTACCAAGAGCATCATAAATTAGACTACCACAGCCATCAATACGAATGATGAAAACTGAAGAATGTTAGTAGAGACCAAGATTTATTCATTCTTTGTCAGTCATGTATTGCACTGCTGTAACACATCTGTGGCCTGGCATTTTGGAGGATGACACACAGTCCTTTCTGATGGTATGTGGTGAAATGCAAATCCACTGACCCTTGAAAGTCCTTCTCCCCTTGTCTTGTGCTCCATCTCCAACACCAGTCACATCAAAGAGACATGGTAGTCTTTTCCTTGCAGTTCCCTATTTTGCTAAACTGATTTTCATAGTTACGGTGTTTGTTCGTAGTGATGATCATACTGGTTAGTAACACAGCGCTTGTGGAACTTGGAATTTTCAAAGAAAACTAAAATGGATTTTAAATTACATGCTTACATGCTTCCAAAATTCCAGGCACCATAACAAGTTATCCATTTGCCATGGTGCTTAGGATTTGTCAAGTCCTGCATGTCCAGTCTGTTTAGATATTTACTTGTTCTGATATTCTGGTGTACAATAGAATATTGTCACAGGTTGTGGTTGATGTTAAGTGTATTAAGGCAAGATCCTGTTTTGCAGAACATGTTCGTGAATGAAGAGGAAAACAGTTGGTGTTGTGATGCACAAGAAATGTTGCTTGAGGATGATGCGATGAGCGATATAAAGCAACAGAACATTTTAGTGCCTCAGGTCATTGTAAGTTTCTCAATGTTTATGTCATTTGTACTTATTGTTTGTAAAGATATGAAATTTGCATATTATCACATTTGAGACACAAATGTGACAACACCATACAAAATCATTGTTTGCATATAAAGTTTTACATGGAGCGAAGGCATGTAGATAGAGCATGAAAAGACATTGACCTTTGGACTGCCTCTCATATGCACCTTCAGTCATGCCATGTGTACTACACAACACAGACATGTACATGCACTCCCCCCCTCCCCCAGGCACCCATCCATCCACACATGCGCCTGCACACACATACAGAGTCTACTCGTATGTTCGCTAAAATTTCTTTTTAATGCTTAGCGAATTAAATGCACCACACATTTCCTCATAAACATGTCTTTGTGATAGTGAGTCATTTCTCCATTTGCTGTCTCTGCTGGTTTTGCTATTTGTGAGTCTTGAGTTACATTCAAATTCTTTGTTATAGCTAGAAGAGCCACAGCATGTGACAGCAGTCAAAGATGAAGTAGTAACAGGTGTGCAGGATGTAGTGTGCCCAGCTAGGTGAGTTTAATGTCATGGCATATGTCTTTGAATTTGTGGAGAGGTACAGCTAATGTTTGGGAAATGGCTTCATGTTACTTTAGGAATGTAACAAATATTTCAGTTCTAGTTTCACTTGTCATGTGTGATTTGTTACACAAACTGCAATAAATTAATTCATCCATTGCAGCTTTTTTGTAACATCTCTGTTACTCCTAAGTAACAGTATGGTACAGTTACCATTTCTGGTAATTCTGTTTATTTATCCAAATTGTTTTTCACTTTACTCCCTTCTTAATGTCAGTTAAAGCAATTGAAGTATTGTGTCTGCATAGGCAATTACATTTTTCAGCTACACTGACTGTGTGTAGGTCTAGTGTCAAAACACACACCCCCTGGTTAAAATATGGCTCTTAGTTGCATAGCGGGGGGGGGGGGGGAGATTACAATTTAAATATCACAGTCATCGATGATAAAATTGAGATTGTAATAAGACAAGTTTAGTGTATTTATATATTCATTATTTAACATCACTTGAACTATAAGTAAATGCAAATGCTGATCCTGTCATTATGGTCAGGGATGATGTACACAGTGTAGTGACTAGGCTGTGGGTTGAACAACCAAGGAATTGTGCTGTGCTTCCTGGTAGGGGTGAGGGAATTTTCTCTTCAAAATATTCAAGGTCAGCCCCGAGACCCTTCCAGCATCGTATTGCGTGTGTTCTGGGGTCTCTTCCTTCTTGATAATATCAGCCAGTGTGTGACGACCACTACCCTCTGTCCTTTACTGAGGTTGAGAATGAGTGGAGCTGTACGTCCACTCCTCCTGCACTTGCATGGCATGCACAAGGATAGGTCTGTCTTTACTTAGTGTAAAGATCAGCTTTGGGTATTACACAGTTTTCTGTACCAGCCCAACATGTTATGCAGCTTTGTGGCAAATGAGTTATGCCAGTTTAGGCATTTATATTTACTGAACAGCTCTAGGAAGCCATGGGACTAAATGTGAAACTTCAAAACCTATGTAATGTGTATGTATAGAACATGGCTATGAGTAGAACTTCTGATATAAGTCTAGCTTTACTTCATAAGTGGCTTATTGATAACGTCATCAGAAGTGTGTAATTTGTAACCATCAACACACTGACGTGCAACATGTTGGATTAGGGGATTTAAATTGCCTGAGATATTGTGCTGGTGGTCACATTTTGACTCTGGTTTTTAGCTAGTGATTGTGTTAGTACTGAAGAAGCTTTTATATCTTTGGAACAAAATGTCCCCATAACAGGTGATTCAAAGAAATAGACTGCTGAATTCTGTGGTATTACTGTTGTCTACTGTAAAGAAAGTTCATTCATTTCTGAAATACTGCTGAATTCTGTGGTATTACTATTGTCTACTGTAAAGAAAGCTCATCAATTTCTGAAGTAAACCAATATGTTATGTGTGTGAATCCAAATGTGTAGCAGTTACATTACAGGAAATGTGTTCCACTAATGTAATGATGAATTTATGATTTGTAAGGTTCAGTGTTTATGGTAAGTACAAAAGCATAGATCTGTGCACAGACTGATTGCACTGTAAATACAGAAATGTGGTGGTTGTGTGTTTCATATTGCCTAAGTACACATGACTGCCGAAGCTCACTTTTGCAGCTAGCTAGTGATGCCAGTGCTGGCTTGTGGGTTTTTTCTTCTTCTTAGGTGGACTGGAAATGAGGTTTCCTTACACTCATTTCCAACAAAGTTGAAGCAGTGTCATACAAAATGTTTGGTAATCTGTGCTGTTACAGCGTGAGAGTTTGATGTAGAGCTTCGTGTAGTTACATGCAGCAGGTGAAAAATCGCTTTCTCTTGAAACAGCCCAATAAATGGGTCCACAGGTAAATTTTAAGATGGACTGTATGATTTTACCATAAGCATTATCAGCTTGTCAAATTCTGGTTGACTCACAGTGTCCCCCGCCAGTTATGAACATGCAAGAACTTTTGACCCATTCAGATGCTGCTTTTCCATAGTTGACAGAGCCTTGACTGTCTTTGAGTGGCATGTAAACTGAATTATAACATGGCAAGGTAGTTGAATACATAAATGGCGTGGGCCCCCAATGCCTGGATAATTGGGGCCCCATTGTAATTGTTAGTGAAGTTACTCCCATATGTCATAACAGGGATCCGAAGAATTGTGTCATAAAATACTTGAGAACAGTATCCAGTCCAAAAGACCTTGCAAGAAATTTCAGTATTCTGTTTGTTAGGTGGGCCTCTTGATCCCTGCAGCCTTTTGCACCACACGGTCTGTGGAGGCCTTCTTTACGCTGCCATTGCCAGGGCATTGCTGGAACCTGTTCCTTTCAGGCTAAGAATGACCATTTTAGGGTCAATGTTTATAGACTGCCTTGAAATATAGTGTTATTTCAATGACACAGTATTGTTGTGCTCAACCGGCAGGACTGCAGGCATGCTGTCACAGTAATATGGCCTCCAACCAGTGAAGTTTAAGGCAGTAGTGGTAGTGACAGAACATCCGCACCAGATGTAATGGTAACATTGTAATGAGTTAGATTACAAATCCTTGGTTTTGAAAGTCATATCTTATATGATTGTGATACTGGCAGTTGAAACTAGATGTAGATATGTATGGCTTTTATTGTTATTAGGTTTGTCTGTGCCTCCATAAGTGCATGTGGTCATGTTGTTCACAGTTCGCTGAAAATCAGAATTTGTTTCCTGTGTTATAATGCCAGTTGGTTTATGAAATTGTTTCTACAGTCGCCCATAAGCACAGCCATTTTATATTTGTCCATGAGAGAGGAAGTGTAACATTAGCCTGTATTTTAAATATGTGAACTGTCATGCCATTCTTTGTCTAAACACTTGTGTGTTAGCTTATATAGTGTGTAGTGAAACTGTATCAGATGTAAATATTATTTAAACATTGCATGACATTAGGGGGTCATATTGAGACTTCCTTAAAATATACAGTTTACTTTGAAACATACTGGCTTAGTTAAGCCACATGGCAAGCCATGTTGCTTCTTACTACCTGCCTTGTTTTGCTTCATACAACCATTAGACCACCTTCAGCTGTGCAGTGTCTAATTTTCCACTTGCAGTGTTTATAACAACTTTGCAGAAACTGTTTATGTTTCTGCATTGCACTTGTACAGTCTGTTTTCTTTAACAGTCGGGAGTGTCTGGACCAATTACCAGGTGCTGACGATAATAGTGTAGCAGATGTTGGTCTGCGTCTTGACAGTCAAGAAGGACATGTTGCAGAAAGAAGTGTAGGTGGTGAATATGTTGATGGAACACACACTGAAGAAAAAGACAACTCTGTGCTTTTTGGAATGAAGCAGTTTGAATGTGAAACAAGTGTTACTGAACAAGGAGCAAGAAAACGTGATCAGACAAAAGGAAAGAAAGTTCATGAATGTGAAATATGCCACAAATGCTTTTCAACTAGTGGCAACCTAATAGCACATGGATGCATCCACACGGGAGACAAACCCTTCATCTGTGAAGTGTGCAATAAAAAATTCAGGCTCCGTCACCACCTTATGATTCACACCCGCACGCACACAGGTGATAAACCTTACATTTGTAAGGTATGCAACAAACGCTTTGGTCACAGTAACTCCCTTGCCCACCATGCACGTACCTTTCATCCAGATGTGCCATTTGTCCCTGAAATACGGAATAGAAAATCCAATGTAGCAAGTCTTGCTACTTCTGTTGGGCCTTTCAAGTGTGATGTGTGTGACAAGTTGTTCGCACAGCGTGCCAATCTTGTTCGTCACACCCGCATTCACACGGCAGACAAACGCTTCAGCTGTGAAGTCTGTGGTAAAACTTTTATAGAACGCGCGTCTCTCATAGCACATGCTCGTATCCACACTGGCGAGAAACCATTCATGTGCAATGTCTGCAACAAACGCTTCATGCATCGGAAGTCTCTCTCGGATCACACTCGTACTCACACGGGAGATAAGCCTTTTAGCTGTGAAGTATGTAAGAAACAGTTCACTCAGTATGGCAATCTTGCACTTCACTTACGAATTCATACAGGACAGAAACCTTTCAGTTGTGAAGTGTGTGAGAAAAGTTTCACACAACGTGCACACTTACTGCTACATACATGGACACACACAGGTGATAAACCCTTTAGTTGTGAAGTCTGCAGTAAGAGATTTACACAGCGTGCAACTCTGCAGGAACATTTTCGAACTCACACTGGTCTTAAACCGTTCAGCTGTGAAATTTGTCATAAAAGTTTCTCTCATCGGAGCACTCTTGTGCAGCATACTTACATCCATACTGGAGATAAACCTTATCCTTGTAACATATGCAGTAAGAGTTTCAGACAGCGTTCTACTCTTGTAGAACATGTTCGCACTCACTCTGCACATAAGACTTCGACGTCCGAAAAACTTCATCCTAATTTCCTTGTGGGTCACTATGCAGAGTAGAGTTTCAGATTTTAGACTCTGAAGCTCTGTCAATCATGTGGAATTTTGCTTTATCTATTCCTATTGTTTATGGTGTGTTTAAATTTTGTTTAATGAATTTTGTGCTGTGAGTTCCATTAAGGATCATCAGAATAAGATCTTTGCATTCTCTTTGTGTGAGATACATCATTGATGAGTTGTGCGTCGTGTATTCCTTGTACATTACTATTCAGTTAACAATGTTGCATATTTTTTTTATAAATATTTGTAGTTGTACAGTATTTTGTTACACGTTTTCCATATTCTGAATTTTATAAATTCCAAGGAGCTTTTCCAACCCTGTTTATTTGTCACACTTAAACTAGATGTTATTATTAAAATGTCATTTACAGTATGAGTTTATTTATTCTTAGTTTACAGAAATAAGTGTAATTTCACAGATTACAGTTTCTCTGTGTGTGTGTGTGTGTGTGTGTGTGTGTGTGTGTGTGTGTGAGAGAGAGAGAGAGAGAGAGAGATCTTTTTTGTCAGAAGTTGAAATCGTGAGGAAGCTTCACTATTTTGAAAGGTCTGTTGGTTGGACATACACTAAGGCTTAAACATGTATCACTTGCCAACAACACCATGAATCAGACCATTGTTTTAAATGAATAATTGCACGCAAGACACAGCCATCAATTTGGTTGTGTGACTGTGGTGGGTCCCACCACTTGTACAGAACACAAGAAGTGGTGTCTGCAGACATATAGCAGACCATTGTTTCAAATGAATGTTTTCACACAAGACACTTTGGATAGTCGTTTGGCATCCAATTGGAAATGAAGGTTGCTATATAAAAGTGAATGGGCATGAAATTGATTACTGCCGAATACTTTTTTTCTGAACGTGAAGCCCAATTGGCCATATGGAATTTGGCTACTGAACAATATAGCAGCATGTAAGTTATCCTCATGCCCATAGCCATCTCATTAGTGTGATAAATTGTGAAGCAGACAGCAAGTTTTCACAGAGTTCTCCTTAACACTTAAGGAAGCATTATGAGATTTGTGGGAAGTTCTCCATTTCTTTGCAAGCATTCCAAAAGGGCACTTGACATGTCTCTATATCATCATTATATGAGGTTTTGGTTGGGACTAGAACAAGGAGCATGAAGTGTGGGGAAGTCTTAGATCAAGACACATTAAATTAGAACATTATTGTATGGGCTTCTTAGTTTATGTGCCACACATTTTCGGCCACTTCTTATTGGCTGCCTTATTGCATGTCACTAGGCTGATGCACCTAGTTGTTTACACCTATGTGTCACACAGATGTTTTATGTATGCAAACTTGAAGTCAGTCAATTTTCATCACTTTTTTTATATGATGCACATGCCACATACTGATCCTACAAGAAGTGTTGTCATAATTTCAAGAAACTGTTCAGTAGGAGGCGAGTTGTTCCACGTGGACATGTAGACATGATGAAGCTAATAGTTGCTTTTTGCAATGGTGATTCAGCAGCATACAAAGCTTGGCTCCAAATGTAGCACTTTACCAGTTTCTTCCTTGAATTTAAGTCCATTTTGCTGGTGAAAAGAGTCTTATTCTTGCTGAATGCTGCTTTTGCCTTGGCAATCCTGGATTTAATTTCACGTGTACACATACATGACTAAAAAGAGGAATACAATGCATCAGCTATTTATAGACTTCAAGAATGCATATGATTCAGTTAGGGGACAGGTTTTTTAATGATAGTCTGGTTGATTTTGGTATACCCATGAAACTAGTTGTGTTAATAAGAATGTGATAAAAGAAGCTTACAGTAAAGTCTAGATAGACAAACATTTCCAATTCAGAATAGTTTGCAGTAAGATCCTTCACTGTCATTGGTTTTGAACCTTGCTTTAGAATGCCAGTATGCCGTTAGGAAGGTTAAACCAAGTCACGAGGGACAGACTGAATGGGGCATATCACCTAAGGCTTAGAGTTTTCCTGAAGAATAGGGTGCTGAGGAGGCCAATGATGAAGTAAGAGACTGATGGAACTTGTGTAACAAGCTAGTCGTTTGTACCCCTTCAAACGACGACGAGATGGAGACAGCATTTGGCATGCGTGGGTCATGAGAGAAACACATACAGCTTTAGAGTGGGAACCTGCAGGAAGAAGACCCAAGCGTGAATGGGAGGATATCCAAGTGGATCTTCACGGTATTGAAAGGCCTCGCCTGCTGTTATCTGGCTCACGATAGGGCGAAATGACGGGTTTTTGTGAAATGATGATAAACCGTTGGGCTCCATACAATGTGGGGCGTTTACTATGTAGCTGAGTAACTACCGCTTCTAAAATGAATCTCCCTACCCCCTCCTCCCCCAACCCCGTAGCAATTCCTATCTACTTGCAGTTGGGCGGTTGACTGCCCTTATATGTGTGTGTAGATGTTGGTACCACCTGAAACAGAGTACTATAATCGGTGCAAGAGAGTGCTGCTTACTCTGTGGAATAGGCAGACGACGGTGTGTTGAAGGTTGCGGGTCAGAGACGCTGGTGATTTTTCACCAACTTGAGCAGGCAAAGTTACGTGCAAGGGGTGTGTCCACGCAGGTGAGTTCATCATAGTTTTCTCATCGAATTCACTGAGAAGCGTAAGGTGCAGTATTTTTTACCATACTTTATTTGCCTAGTCTTTTTCTATTGTCTTTTGCTGCTGGGAGTACATGTTTGGAACTACGCAGAATGGCGTAGCCAGTTTTTAACTTTCCTATACGGCAAAAGAGATTAGTATAGGACATACACCAAGCCTGGGAAAGACCGCCGGTTTTGTAACAGGTCGTATGTGCCCAAAGTAGTGCTGTATGCAGTAGTTTATTAGTAACGCATGCAATGAGTGTAGCAAGCACTATGCGACTGTGAAGTGCGTGACATTTGTGAAGGTGGTTGAAGTTTAGAGAAGCTGAAGATGCAGTGCGGTTGCACGTTAGTAGTAATTTTTTTAAACAAACCAAAAAACTTAATCCCTCGCGTATAGTGGTAACGTTACCTCATTAAAATGAAATATGAAAACCGCAGCACTTTTTGTGGTTTTTTAAGCACCTTTTGAATTACATGTATTAAATGTGAGAAGTATTTACGAAAGTAGGCACCGTATACATACGTCACTCGTGTAGTAAGAAAGTGGATAAGAAAGAACAGTATTCGTACTAGCTAGATAATACAGGTTACTAAAGGTTTTTATGTGATGACTGGCTCAGCTACTGTGCTGTGGTAGACAGGTATTGCAGAACATGGGGGAAAAATAATTTTTTAAAAACCTTAAGACTAAAAGCTGTCACACTCACGGTCTGTTTTACCAACAACTGAAGCTTTAATTGAGGTTAATTATCAGATAGTGACAATTGGTTGTAGTACTGCTACATAAAATTGTGTCTGGACTGTGGAATATAAGTAAAAACTGCAAAATGCAATTGTAGCAAAGCTTTGTTGTTTGACAAGGTGTTCTGATATCTGTACTTGAGACAAATAATGTTTTAGTATGTGGGGAAGAAAATGTACTGTGGTGCCCAATGTGAAAGTTAAACAGTCTCCATTATTAGGTCTCTTCAGTGCCTTCTATCACCATAGTTGGTGTATTGTGAGTCTGGTGTTTTGTCATTCAGTCACCACCAGCAGTATGCCATTGCCAACTCCAGTGTGACTCCAGGGGAGCTGGATTTTGAATGTAATATGTTTACATGGTGTAAACAGTATGGATATGGGACAATGTGAAAAATATTCTTATAATGCTTCCTCCTTTTGTTACGTAGATTCAGTGTTTATTGTGTGGGTAAATAGTGGTTGGTTGTTGCAGTAAAAATATATATAACACGTGGGTGTTCACATCTGTGGCTCTTCTGGTAACCATGCCCATGCCAAATATGCAGGCAAAGAAAAATGAATAGCGCGCTGTTATAGGTATATCCTAGTTATATTTCCATGGTTATCCTAGCCTAATACCTTTTGATGCAACACAGTTAATTTTATTACAAAACAGGAGACCAAGCTTGATGCTCAGCTGTTTCTTCTGCTTCAGCTCTTGCCCCAGAGAGAACATACCTGGTAACCACAAAGAATTATACTCAATTGCTTCAGTGTATACATCTCAGAAAATGTGCCGTGTAACCATGACAGCCATACTCACTTAGTTCAATGTGTACTGCACAGAGAACATGGTAGGAGTGGTTACAATGGCAACCTACCAACCAAACAATAAACAAACCAAACTCTTTTGTAGATATGTAGAGATGAATTAGATGTAGTTTATCACTCTGAATGGAGTTCAGTGAATTGAATACATTAATGTGCCTGAGTAGGTTTATAATTGTCTTTGTTTTGCAGAAGAATATGGAAGCAGTCAAAGTTGAACCTGATTCAGATGACGAGGCACACCACATGCCCTCACAGGATGAATATTGCATCACTGATGAAAAGGATTATTATCCTGTACATGCAGAATTCTTTGTAGTGAAGTCTGAACGTGAGGTCAGCTCCAGTCTGTACCGTTATTTGTTTGATTACCGTCTTGCGCAGCATTGCCATATGCATGTTTTGTGTCGTTGCAGGTGGTTGATGGTGTGTTTTACAGAGACGTCTGAATGTCGGGTGATGTCTTGCATTGATTAAATTTTATTAAGATGATAATGACTTATGATGGAGCAGGTTGGTGTAGTGGTGATGCTCAGGTCTTGTATTTTGGAGATGTATGCAGGGCTGTGGAGTCGGAAGGAAGTTTAGGTGGTACCGGAGTTGGTAAAAATGTACCGAATTCCCACTTCAACCTCAATTTAAAATCTTAACTAGGTACTCCAAATTCAGAGCCCTGATAGCTACAATAACCATTAGACTTATACTTAAAAATAGGTTATAAGCCTAAAATGTAGCCTGATGAGCCACATGGTCATGATGTAATGTCTTATAGATTTACCATTATTAATACATATAGAGATTTTATGAAGGAGGCAGAGTCAGGGTTGGAGTCAGAGTCAGAGTGTGGTTCAACTTTTAGATGAGACACTACCTGACTCATGATTTTCATAATTTTTCTCAGCTCATTTAGACAGGTGTCATTTATGTCATGACGACCACCCTGCAGATCTTTCCCTATTTCGACAGTTGCCCTAACAATCAACTTTATGCAGTGTGCATTACCAAGAGCATCATAAATTAGACTACCGCAGCAATCAATACGAATGATGAAAACTGAAGAATGTTAGTAGAGACCAAGATTTATTCATTCTGTGTCAGTCATGTATTGCACTGCTGTAACACATCTGTGGCCTGGCGTTTTGGAGGATGACACACAGTCTTTTCTGACGGTGTGTGGTGACATCCAGACCCGCTGACCTTGTGAAAGGCCTTCTCCCTTTGTCTTGTGCTCTGCCTCCAACACCAGTCACATCAAAGAGACATAGTAGTCTTTTCCTTGCAGTTTCCTATTTTGCTAAACTGATTTTCATAGTTACAGTGTTTGTTAGTACTGATGGTCATATTGGTTAGTAACACAGCACTTGTTGAACTTGGAATTTTCAAAGAAAACTAAAATGGATTTTAAATTACATGCCTACATGATTCCAAAATTCCAGGCACCATAACAAGTTATCTGTGTGCCATGGTGCGTCAGATTTGTCAAGTCCTGCATGTCCAGTCTGTTTAGATATTGACTTGTTCTGATATTCTGGTGTTGAACAGAACATTGTCACAGTTTGTTGTTGATGTTAAGTGTATTAAGGCAAGATCTTGTTTTGCAGAACATGTTCATGAATGAAGAGGAAGGCAGTTCATGTTGTGATACACAAGAAATGTCGCTTGAGGATGATGCAATGAGCGATATAAAGCAGCAAAACATTTTAGTGCCTCAGGTCATTGTAAGTTGCTCAGTGTTTATGTCTTTTGCACTTATTGTTTGTAAAGATATTATGAAATTTGCATATTATCACATTTGAGACACAGATATGACAACAGTGTACAAAATCATTGTTTGCATGTAAAGTTTTATATGGAGATAAACAGGGCTTGATCATCTTTCTTTAATTTCTTGTGAAGTTGGGGGTATGTAGTAAACAAGATGTAAGAAGTATTAACTGGTTCTTTTTGTTTTGAAATTAAACAATTTATTGCTTGTCTTCAAGATGTCATACTGGGATATTTAAATTTGCATGCATTGTGGGTAGTATTGACCCATCATTTGTCAACATATTTATTTATAACATAGGATGTCTTAGCACTACTGGATAATACAGTAATACCCTCTTAAGGTGTTTTTGAAAATTCCAAGAAAATCTGATGTCTTAAGTGGGAAATGTCTTAAAAGGTAGGAACAAAAAATTGTGTTTTTTTTTTAATTTTTTGTCAAGTCATTACATAGGTAAGCTAAACTTGTATAATTTGCAGCTTGCTTAACCATATTCTCATTTGTATCTGACCATCTAACCATTCTGTCTGTAACCTTTCATTCACAGTTTTATTTACACCTTTAACTATACTGTCATTGCGTTTTCATTCAGAAGTTCACATTTTGTTCCAGATGTTTACATTTCCTTGAAATATTCGTCAAGCATAGGTTGTCTTGCTCTTTTTTCAAAAACAGTTGCGGTATACATTTTCAGATTCCATTCGTTTGCTATTAGGTAGACCATCAGGGGTCGTCATTAGTTCCATTCACTTTCACTAACTCTGCAGTGTCTTAAATTTATTTTCTGGAATTTGCTGATGGAGCTTATATGCACACAGTCACCACAAATGTTTCGCTATTGTGCTGCACCAGGACACATTTATATTACTGCAGATAAATTATGTATAAACAAGTTGTCACATGCAAGCACCCACGTATCTGGCATCAAACTGCTGTCCCCCCAGCAAGGTGGAAACCCCAGGTGGCTTTGGCTAGCATGCCTAAACTTCTTCAAATGTTATTGGCTGCCTGAGTTGCCTCTCAGTGCCTGGCCAGTTGAAGCAGCAAGTCAACTTCCGTGTGCCAGCCTTGCCAAATGCAGGCACACAGGCCATAGAACAGCTAGGATAGGCTTCCAGCCTCCCAATACAGTCTTTCAGTTGTTGTGACAGAGACTGAGTCATGGGGATTGACTGACTGGAGTGTCTGTATCGCAGGAGAAATAGAACACCGCTGCACCATGAGGTCACATCATTCTGCTGTATGAAACTTGCAGAAATTACCTTGGAGACTAACCTATATGAACTGACCACACCATTTGAATGCTGTATTTTGGAAGTGAACGAATGGAAACTCAGAGAAATTGTTTAAGATTTTGATACAGAAAGTGTAATAAATGGGTAAAAAAAGTGGCTTCGTCATAACTTTTCTTACTTCTTATGTGGGAAATTTTCTGGCGTGGGGACATATTAAAAGTGCAATGTGTAAGAATTTTGGTGCTTTTTATCCTGATGTCTTAGGCAGGAAAACATGTTAACTGATGACATCTTAAACGAGTCTTACTGTATGAGTGTGACACACACATTTGCACACAGAGTCAAAATTATCTCATATTTCTTTTTAACATTTGACAAAAGTCTACACCCATTGCTTCATAAACACATCTGTCTGTGTTCCAGTGTTTATCATTTCTACGTTTGCTGTCTCTGCTGCTTGTGCCATGCAATAATGTTGAACAGCTTGTGAGTCTTGTTTCCAGCGCAGTTTTTGTAGCTGTAAGTTACGTGTTGAAATGTTTTTGTGCAGCTGGAAGAGCCACAACATGTGACAGCAGTCAAAGATGAAGTAATAATAGATGTGCAAGATGAAGTTTTTCCAGACAGGTGAGTGTAATGTCATGACAGATTTCTTTGAATTTGTAGAGGATTCGGTATGGCTAACGTTTGGGAAATGGCTTGATGTTACTTCAGGGATGTCAAACAGGTACATTCTAGTTACCTTTGTTGTGTGTCATTTAACATTTAAGTGACTGGAGATTGGTATTTAAATTTTAGCACATGGTTGATGAAAAATATGCATATTATTTGAACAGAAGAAGATAAAATTGTGAAATAAATGGCACTTTGTGGACAATAAAATGGAGATTATTCATCATGTCTTGAAAGTGCAGTAAATTTCCGTGTTGCATAAATATATAAAGTTAATTTCTAGGAGTGTTCCACAGACATGGGTTGTTTGCAGGTAAAACAAGCTGGACTGATGCTGAACACTGTAATGAATTACATGACAAAGCCTGAGATTATTAACCTGCATTCTTTTCCCTAATACAACAATTTTCTTTAACAGTGGGGAGCGTCTGGACCATGTACCATGTGCTGAAGGTAGTAGTGCACCAGATGCTGGTCTGCATCTTGACAGTCAACAAGGACGCATTTCGACAGGAGGTACCAGTTATGAACATGTTGATGGAACACATTCTGGAGACCTGGACAACTCTGTTATCTTGGGAGTGAAGCAGTTTGGAAGTGAAACAAGTGTCACTGGACAAGCCGCAAGAAAACATGATCAGACAAAGAGAAAGAAAGTTCATGAATGTGAAATATGCCACAAATGCTTTTCAACCAGTGGAAACCTAACAGTACATAGGTGCATCCATACAGGTGAAAAGCCCTTCATCTGTGAGGTGTGCAACAAAAAGTTCAGGCTTCGCCATTACCTTATGATTCATATGCGCACCCATACAGGTGATAAACCTTACAACTGTAAGGTATGCAACAGACGGTTTGGCCACAGTAACTCCCTTGCCCATCATGCACGTACCTTTCATCCAGATGTGCCATTTGTCCCTGAAGTACGTGGCAGAAAATCCAGTGTAGAAAGTCTTGCAGCTGTTGGGCCTTTCAAGTGTGATGTGTGTGACAAGTTGTTCACAAAGCGTGCCAGTTTTGTTCGTCACACCCACATTCACACGGCAGACAAACGCTTCAGCTGTGAAGTCTGTGGTAAAGCTTTTGCAGGACGTGCATCTCTTGTAGCACATGCTCGCATCCACACTGGTGAGAAACTTTTCATGTGCAATATCTGCAACATACGCTTCATGCATCGTAAGTCACTTTCCGATCACGCTCGCATTCACACGGGGGACAAACCATTTAGCTGTGAAGTATGTAAGAAGCAGTTCACTCAGTATGGCAATCTTGTAATTCACTCACGAATTCATACAGGACAGAAACCTTTCAGCTGTGAAGTATGTGAGAAAAGTTTCACGCAACGTACACATTTGGTGCTTCATACGTGGACACACACAGGTGATAAGCCCTTTACTTGTGAAGTTTGCAATAAGCGATTTACACAACGTGCAACTCTGCGGGAACATTTTCGAACTCACACTGGCGTTAAACCGTTCAGCTGTGAAATTTGTCATAGAAGTTTCTCTCACCGTAGCACTCTTGTGCAGCATACTTATATCCATACAGGAGATAAACCTTACTCCTGTAGCACATGCAGTAGAAGTTTCAGACAGCGTTCTTCTCTTGTAGGACACATTCGCACTCACTCTAAAGATAAGTCTTCAGCTTCTGAAAAACTTCATAATAATTCTCTCATCGGTCACTATGCACAATAAGGTGTTGAAGCTGTGTAACTCAGCGTGGGAATGTACTGTGTCAGTTCTGAAGGTTTACATGGTAATAAGGTAAAGCAATCCCTATACAGGCCTCGACAGGCCCTGAGGGTTCCAGGAGGTTGAGGCTTCCAGATTTCTAGACAGTCGGCACATGAAGTGGTAAGGTTGTCAGCTCTATGCACCGGCCGCCTTTTCCCCCAGGAAATATTCCTGGTACTAATTTGTGGTACATTATGCACATGTTTAATATTATGTGACTGTTGTGCCGTGAATTCCTTTAATTATCATGAGAATAAGATCCTTCCATTTTGTTTGATTGGGATACTTCGTTGATGAGTCATATGTGATGTGTTACCTATGATGTCATTGGAGAAAGCCTGAGTGTGGAGATGATACTCACTTGTTTCTTTGACTGTCAAGGTTTGGTGCATTATGAGTTTGCTTCTAGAGATCCAACAGTGATTCAGGAATTCTACCCGAACATTTTATGGCATCTGCAAGAAGAACTGCAAAAGAAACAACCAGAACTTAAGTGGAACAGGGCTGTTTTCATCACCATGACAATGCATCCATGCACACAGCACTCTCCTGGCAGTAGCTTCTCATACACTATTCTCCATCAGTTCCTCAGACATCTTACAGCCCTGATCTCTCTCCAGCAGACTTTTCCCATTCTAGAAATCTAAGTTAGTTTAGAAAGATGTTGATTTGTATTAGTAGAGGAGATACAAGAAAATACAGTAGAGAATTTAACCAAAGTTTGTAGATAATTACGAATGGTGTGGGAAAAATAACTGTGTCATTGGAATTACTGATTTAATGCAGGAGGTGTGTATACCAAACATGATGTTCAGTAAAATTTGTCTATTTTGTATTGTGTTTTATTTCATCTGAGGACTGTTTGACCAGAATTCCTCATACATATTACATTTTGGGTAATATTTTTGTATAGTTTATTTTTTATACTCCTTTGTGGTTTCACAGTAGTTTGTGACATGTCTTCTGTGTTTTGAATTGTAAAATTCAAAAAGTTTTTCACACCCCATTAATTTCTCACACCTTGCTAGATGTTATTGTTAAAAAGTTATATGCTACAGCAGTTGGTCTATTCTTGCTTTATAGAGTAAGTGTAACATTACAGATTATAGCTCGTGTGTGTGTGTGTGTGTGTGTGTGTGTGTGTGTGTGTGAGTGAGTGAGTGAGTGAAATCTTTTCATTTGAAGTTGACACTGTGAAGAAGCTTAAATGTTGCCAAAGGTCAGCTAGATGGACATACACTAAGGCTTGTTACACATAGACCAGTTGCTGGCAAAACCATGAATCAGGCCATTGTTTTAAGTGAGTAATTTCACAGAGGGTGCTGCCACTGATTTGGCCGTGTGGCTATGGTGGGTATTGATAACAGGTCAAGAATACAAAAAGTGGTGTGTAGTATGACAGCCTGATGTTTTAAATGGAAATATACCTGATTAATACTAAAGATTTCATTTATAAAATTCCAGCCCAACTGGCGCTTTGTAATTTGGCTGTTGGACAGTGTAGCGACAGGTTTTGAAAGTGAGGTGCTTGGGAAGAAGTTACTTTTAAATTTTATGCACATTTTAACAACAAAATGAATGGATAAAAAGACAGTATTGCTGAATTAATTTGTTTGATTTGACTTAGTTTTTCAGGCTTTCTTGGCAGATATTAACCTTTTAAAGCCTAGCGGTAACTTTACATACGACCAGGTTTAACATTAAAAAATTCTACGTGGTGCCCACATTGCTTTTATGTGTTTGGTACGGATCTCAGAACAAACAGCAACTTTTGCCCTATAAAACACTAAGAGACTGGTTTTTATAACTGAAGTGGAGATTGTTTACAGCGCCGTACGCGCTGAGTCCTTATATAAAACAGATACGCTTCGTCTTTAAAGGGTTAATCAAGTGGTTTTCTTAAGGGTTTTGCCGTCATAGAAGATCATAGGTTGACACTGACATTTCGAAGGAGTGTGTTTTTACTCCCTTCATATTGACGGAATTACACTGAAATCGCTTCAGTGTATACCTGGTTGTAAGTACGTCACTGTGAAGATGGAGGCAGTTTATTCCTCTGAAACTGTAGGGTTAACCTACAAACATTTGTGGTGTCAAGACTCAAGAGGATTATTATCTCGTTTGTTTTATTTACCAATTTACATTCTTTTATGATTAATATTAAATCTTACTTAATTTCAAAGATAGTTGACCTGTATCATACAGTAATTTGCATAGTGATCGCAAATATTATTGTCGGTTTATCCACCTTGTACTGTGTTAGCTGGCATGTTATAAAAGCCTTCAACATTTAACGTATCAAAATTGTAGCCCTCCCATTAACATGCAGAATTATGAAGCAATCGGCATGTTTTCACAGGTCCAAGGAAATGTCCAGAGTTCTATGGAAAGTTAATTTTTTGCAAGAATTCTGAAAGTGCACCCAATGTGTTTTCTTGCTGTTGAGAGATAATACTGAAACACCCTCTTCTTAAGTGATAAAAATTTACTGTACCTTCATTTGGTCGCAGTACAAATTCATAAAGCCCAAAATTTTGGTCAGTGATTACAAATGAAGTGCAGTACAATTCCTTTAGTCTGGAAGTTCCAGAAACCCTGATACTTCAGCAGTTGAGGAAAATATTCCCAAGTCTGAAAGTTTTGGCATTGCTAATGTCCAGTACATGTAGTGATTCCATGATTTTATCTTGTGTTATCTTCCTCAACTGTGAAGAGTCCTGAGCCACAGCCCTTTAGCATCACTGGTAGGAACTGAAGACATTCCAGAATAAAGGGAATGGTACTCTGATGCGCCTAGACCAGCAGCTGAAGGACATATTGAAGTGGAACGCTCCTTGATTAGTTGTGCAGACCAAGTATAGGAGCAGTAATGAAAAAATTAACTGCAAGAACTTAGGTCAGTATAGGTACTGTTTCATAATGTGGAATATTTGGTAATCTGGCAGGTGTCCCCGTGGGTGGCAGATTCAAGGATTGTATCATCGTATTGTATGTGCCTTTTAAGGAAGGTTAGCCACTGGGAGTGTTCAGCCTTTTGATTTGTTATAAAGCACAGAGCTCATGTTGGTTCAGATGGTGTCCTCTCTACAGTGATTTGAGTTACTGGTTTCCCTACCAGTACTTTAAATCTCATGCCGCTAACAGAAGCGAAGAAAAATGCTGACCAGGTTGCTTTCATGCATGGTTTGTGAAAAACATATTATTTGAACATAAGAAGATAAAATTATGAAATAGCTGGTATTTTGTGGAATATGCTGCATGTCTTAAGAAAAAGTAAATTTCCTTGTTGCATAAATATATAAAATGAATTTTACAGGTGTTCTTTATGTGAATTTACATATGTGAACTGAGGTCTTTTTAAAGGTGAGTGTTCTGTAGTGGACGGCTTAGTAAATAAAACTAATCAAGGAAGCTCTCGTCCATCATCATCATGGAATGTGAGTTCTCCACCAGCCTATGCGCCGCCTTCAGTCTCCCATTGCTATTGAGCGAATTGCTTTACATGGATGCTGAAGTGGATATGGAGAATAAAGAGTTTGTCATCTACATAGGATGGTTTGAGGTAGTAATTTTTTGACTTTTTAGATACTAGATAACCTGTGCTATGTACATTGTCCTGTGATGTTAAACATGTGTTGTTACATTAACATCAGTGCAAGTTTTCTTCTACTGGAATGCATCTCACAATTGTTTGTCAGAGAAATATGCTATCGCAGAATAGCAAACGATTTGTCAGATGAAGTTTGACACACAAAAATACTGACTGGATTTATGTAGGAACACAATGGGGGTGAATTGTCAAAAAGAAATGTTTTCCATTAAGTTTGTTAGGTGTTACCAGCATCCTTAAGTTTCTCAAATTAGAATCAAAGATGGTCTCTTTCTTACATACTGTAGACTTATATTTTATCACGTTGATCAGAGGTTGAGAAAAATGGCATTTCGGAATGTAGACGCTTAGGCGTCAGTTGGAGGGCTTGGGGAAACGTGAGTAAAATTAGTACGACGGAGTTGTACGAAAAGTGCTTCGTCACGCAGGAGTATAGCCTCCTTTGGAGTGGCCTTAGAGACTGGAAATAACTTTCTCAACAAGGCCGTGGAACTGGCCAGGTGGCGTCTACCTTGTTTTACAGCCCCCCTTTTTTTTTCTAATGTTGGGCAGGCGTGTCAGAATTAGTTCTGCAAATTTGCCGTTAATACTGCAAACGAACGAGTGTCATATATTTTTAATTCGTATTACACTCGGGAACAGTGTAACTAGTTTTCCGCCTCATCAATAAGCGTGCACACCCATTTGACTACTATTATCAGCCTCCTGCGACTGCCACTTGTATTTCCACTCGCGTCGCTGCTTGCCCATTTGTGGTGTTTACATTTGACAGTTCCCACTCGTCTCGCTAGTTGACTCTCTGCCTGCTCCACTCAGTACTTTCCCGTTAACAGTACGATCCGTGCCAGCTGAAACTACAAGACGTATTAGTAGATCCGTGTTTTCTGTGTTTGTGTGCTATGGCAAACGATCAGTTGGCAGGGATTCGAACGTGGCTGCGGATGTTTGATGTGTTGGCGCGGGTTTTGGTGGGATGTTTATTAATGCTTTAGGTCAGTAACGAGTATAGCTTTGTGAATGAAGAGGCTGTAATTCAAGGCAGTTATGAGTCCGGGAAGTGAGAGGCCTGGTAAGTTGTTTTCACACAGAGTACTAGGTTAAGTGTGCAAACTGAAGGAGTGTTATGCCACCAGGATCGCAGCGTCAAATATCTCCGGCAATGCAGGCGTAGTGTGCTATGTATCAAGCTCAAAGGGAGTTTTAAGCATTATCGTCAGCGTAATAAATTAGCGT
This sequence comes from Coptotermes formosanus, assembly GCA_013340265.1. Classification (NCBI taxonomy): domain Eukaryota; kingdom Metazoa; phylum Arthropoda; class Insecta; order Blattodea; family Rhinotermitidae; genus Coptotermes; species Coptotermes formosanus. Next base: position 443,710 of record BLKM01000280.1, read on the forward strand.
TCCAGTCTCTACAGTTTATTTACTTTTATCCGGTTGTACCTGTCGAGCTTGTCAGTGCACTTTCTGTGCGTGTATGCTATAACATGAATCCTAGACATTTTGTGCAGTTTGTATGAGACTTTCCGGCTATTGTTTCGGATGTGGACGCTTAAAGTGTAAGTGTTATTACCCAGCGGTAATTTGATACACAGTCACTATTAACTATGACTTTGCCGTTATTTGGAAGTTATATCAGACGTGGAACCTCGTAACTCTTAATGTTTAACGTACTGTTAGGTAATTATTATTTTATACCAGGCCACTGTCTGGGGGCCGGGTTAGCATAGTCGTTATAGTGACTATGGTATGGGCTAGACGATTCGGGGTTTGAGCCCCAGCAAGAGCAACAGATTTTTCGATTACTTTGAAACGTCCTGTTCGGTTCTGGGGCGAATTCAGTGTCTTGTTCATTGCGTACTGGAAGTGAAGCAGCCTGTGTCTAGTACCGAGGTTAAAAATGAGTGGAGCTGTGCCTCCACTCTTCTGAATGACTTCATGGATGGCATACGAACTGTTTTACCTTTTTATTCGGCCACTGGTTGCATTTGCTGTGCTGAGGTGTGGCTGTTATTCCAGAATGATTTACATTTTATGTTCTGTTGTGTCGGATATAGTCACTATTTGGAATTTATGTGCCGTTATGTAGCTATTATTTCGGATTTGGTCACTTTACTCTTTCTATGCTGTCAGCTGACTATTACTTCACATCTGGGTTCAGTGTCCACAATTTCAGTGCTTATTAGCCGCTTATTATTTGAAACGCGTCCATGATTTACAATGCATGTGCTGTTATTTCAGACCTCATTACTGTAAAACAGTTTTTATGCTGTTATTGAGAAGTAGGGTACAGTTAACATTTACGTTATGTTACGTAGTTGTCGTCCCACTGCGGGCCACTGCTTAGTTTGTGTTATTGTTTCAAATCTGGCCACTGTTTACAATTCTTGTGCTATATCATATGTTAAGACCCGGGCACTGTGTAAAATTTCTGCGCTGTTGGCCATTATTTATGACCCGAGCACAATTTCCAATTCGTGATAATATCTGGCCTTTATTTGAGAGTGGGTCGGGAGAGCATAGTCAGTATAGCGACTCGTTACGGGCTGGACGGTCCGGGGATTGAATCCCTGAACGGGCGAGGTTTTCCGCACGCGTCCAGACCGGCCGTGGGGCTCATCACCCAGCCTCTTGTGCAATGGGTACCTGGCCTTCTTCGGGGGGGTGGGGGGTGGAAGTATAGCGGCCGGGGAATGGCGTTGACCTCCCACCTCCATCTAGCGCTGAAGTTAAAGAAAGAATTCAGCTATACCTCAACTTCCCCTCTGGGCCTTCGTGGCCTATTATAGGGTGAACTTCACCATTATTTGAGACCTGGGCCGTGTTGTCTAAGACCCAAGTCCTGCTCAACATTTCTGTGTGGTTGTCCAGTTACTCTTTTGTACCAAGGAACTGTACAGTTTGTTCTATCATTATGGGGTTACGCTCTCAGACCTGGTCTCTGTTTGCGAACTTTGAACTGTTATATGGTTATTGGTGGAAATCCTAGACGCCAGAATAGTGACATGAAGCCAATTTCGTACTGATGTTCCACAAATATTAGGGCCACCGTCCAAATCTAATCGCCAAACGCCCCAGGCGCCCGGGATTTGTGCACCCCCGTGCTATGATACGGCTATTGTTGAAGACGGGGTACTGTTTAAAGTGTCTTTAATAATCTTAAGACTATTGCTTGAGTTGTGGCAACAGTCTGCAATTTGTATGCTATTGTTTGAGGCGAGATCCGTGTTTACAAACTCTGGATGACTATCCCGCTGTCAAATGAGAGGCGGGCACGTTGACAAAATTTCTCTTATAACCAATCTGTTTTATGCGACCGGGGAACTGTTTACTGTTTGTTTACATTTGATTGTATTTCTCAACCGGATGGTTGCGTAACGTAGACCTACAGAGTTAAACACTGCTATGAATTGTGAACTGGAAGATATCCACAAAAAGGCAGCCTGTGTTTCTTTTATGATCATCTTCCATAGTTTTTCTAGAACAGTACAGAGCACAGAGGTTATGTGAAACACTCCAAACCCTGCGTGGGACGCAGACAACTTGTTAACAATAGAAGTCTTATTTTATCAGGGAAAATTAGTTTATATTAAGTGATAAAGGAGCCTAAATTACTACTAATCACCAGCGCTGCAGTGAAATTAATGTCGCAGTTAATTGTAATTTCAGTTTTAGGACTCACGTTATTTTTGAAGGATAGAGGAAAGTCAGTGAGAAGCTTCCTGCTCTTTCTTAGTCAGTACTAATACTTAAAAGCTTAAAGAGCAAGAGAAGTAGTGGAGCTTGCCACTCCGTATTTTTGTTATTACTCCCACTGTGAAGTTTCAAATATACAGTGTTTGGCCGTGCAATATCACATACACATTTACAAATTAACTATCATTAACCAAACTTAACTACGCCTGCGAAGTTTTCCATAACATTAAAAACCAGATTGAAGCAGATAAGATGTGGGAAAAGCAATAAAATACAACTTTGCCTTCTGGGCTGGGGGGTTGCAGGGAGAAGGGAACCTTTGATTCAATTTTAAATTTGAAATATTTTATTCATGGTTTGAAGTTTCGGTGGCCCACTCAAAAGTTACTGTGGCCCCCTAATTTTCCGTCATTATCCTGTGGCCCCTTAGAAACCCCTTGTTGTGGCCCCCTGGTTTTACGTCCCCTCCGCCCCCCCCCCCCAGTATGATTAGAATTCGGCACAGGATGTCTACAGAATGTGTTGAGTGACCGTAAGTTTTGTGCAAATTAACTTAAGGGCGTCAGTGAATTTCTATCCGTGCTTTCCACATTTCTTTTCCAATTTTGGTGAAAATCGGTGCAAGCGATCTGCACTTAATATCTTTGAGCATTTTGTGAGTTTCTAGAAAATTGGCATAGGGAAGGCCGTATTTTTGTTGTGGGCGTAAATGGAATTATAGTGACGCTTTTACCGGAAAACGCGTGACATTTTGAAACACCATGATAAAGACCGTGCACTGTGTCATGGAGTGCACCATTTGCTGCGTTTGCTGCAATCGAAATCACTCGACCGTGTAAGTCTGAGCTCCCGATAATACGTGTGTGTTAAACTGCAGCTAAATAGACTGCAAAACTGGTCTATAAATGTTGATAGAAATTTGTATTATGGCTGTCAACACTAAAATTTGTGTGGCATAGCCCCCTCGCCCGCGCCCTTTTTGCGTTTATGGGTCTAATATACTTAACACGAAACTCAAACTGTATCAAATTCAGCAAAAAGTGGTTTAGGCACAAAAACTTTTTTTCGTCATAAGAAACAAAATAGGCAATAATGTTCCCTTTAAGCTGCGCGGCCTCGCAGTAACTGAAATGCTCCCGCTGACACTGAATTGTTGCCGCGCAGCTGGAATTTTTCAATTTTCATTGTAAATATTATTATTATGCATATTACAAAAAAATGTAAAGTGGCGCGCAGTCATCGGGTCATGTAAAAATTTTCTGTTCAGAGCCGTAGCAGGTCCGCGCAGGTGTAAAAAAATTAGCGGGAACGTTGTAGGCAACCTACGAACATATAACTAATATTATTGCGCGTTCACGTAACCATTGTTGCCGTGGAAAAGCAGTAAGTGTTACATATTCTGAGCGTGTGTCTGTAGCCTTAGTTACCCAGCATGCAAAGCGCATGCGCCGTATTATATTGTCATCTGTGGCCTGTCTGTCTCTAAAATATTTTTCCCCATTATCTCATAAACGGCACGATGTTCGGAAAGAATACGTTATTGCACGTAAAATGTGTGTTTTGATTTTCTCTACAACTTTTGTCCGAAACATTTCTCATTCTAAGAAAAATTCAGCGAGGTATTATCATAAATGTGCATAGGTCTTCATGTAAAGTAACCGTTATTCCTGTCAGATTTTAATGAAACTTGTATTTTTTCGACAGATTTTCGAAGTCCACAAATATAAAATTTCATGAAAATCCGTCCAGTGGGAGCCGAGTTGTTCCATGCGGACGGACAGACACGACGGAGCTAATAGCAGCTTTTCACAATTTTACGAATGCGCCTTAAAAGCAAATTTAAATTTCGCTTGTTGCTTAAGTAACAACCACGCTGTCAGTACGTGTATTGAGCCACATGTATGAAATACATCACGCATTCTTAAACTCAGCAGTAAGTGGCGGTGAGTGGACAGTTTCACGCCGTCTCCGAATTTTTCCAGTAAAAGGCACGCGTTGCCCAATGCCTCCGGGGCTGTTGGAGGGGGGGGGGGTGTTTCAGGCCGGTTTGGACATAGTAACGACAAGAAAACACCGTGCCCTTGGCTGGGAGAGAAAGGTAGTCCTCCATCTCCTATCCCGGGGTACCATACTACCGTAACGCGGTGTAACCTTTGTCATTGCTTTTGATGTTTAACCTTTTAAGGCCTAGTGGTTATTATAGGCTTGACTACCAAGGGATATAACGTTCACAAATCCTACTTTCTGCCCACAGAGTGTATTTGTGTGTTCAGCATGAATCTCAGAACAAACAGCGGTTATTTCCCTATACAACATTAACTGATTGGTTTTTATAACCGAGACGGAGTGGGTTTACTGCGCGGTACGAGCTGAATCACTAAATATGTCTCAGATTCGTCTTACTTTTTAAGGGGCCGCGGTGGCACTGTGCTACAAACCGGCAGGTCGCGGGTTCGATTCCCGATGGTGTCAGTGGAATTTTTCATTGGCATAATCCTGTCGGTCGTACTATGGCCCTGGGGTCGACTCAGCCTCTAACGGAAATGAGTACCAGGAATATTTCCTGGGGGGTAAACGCGGCCGGCGCGTAGGGCTGACAACCTTAACATCTTCATGTGCCAACTGTCTAGAAATCTGGGAGCCTCGACCTCCTGGAACCCTGTGGGCCTGTCCAGGCCTGTAGTGGGACTGCTTTTTTTTACCTTACTTTTTAAAGGGCCAAGGAAGTATTCGTAAAGGAAGACTGTTTTGTGCACGTAGCTGGTGGGGCTACCGGCACGTAACTTTGCGACAGTACAGCAATGAGATGTGTGTTTCTGCTGGTGGGAGAAAAAGCAATATGGCAAGGCGATTTTGATAACGATGTGATAAATAGTCAGGCTGCTGGAAGATAAATTGTCGAAGATGTAAAGAATATATATGTCATGGAATTGGCTAAATTGTTTTCCAGGTTGAAATGGTGAGTTACCCGAAAGCTGAAGTTGCTGTTGTATCCAAAAAGACAGACGGTGTACATGTACTGTAACATTGAGATGCGTTCGCGTAACTATTTTCGCTGTGGAGAAGCAATTATTGTTACATATTCTGAGTGTGCGTCTGTAGTCTTAGTTACACAGTGTGCAAAACGCATGCGCCGGATTGTATTGTCATCTGTGACCTGTCTGGTTGTACCATATTTTTCTACATACATGGTACGATTTTCGGGAAAAGTTATTGAACATAAAATGTATGTTTTTATTTTCTCTACAACATTTGTCTGAAACATTTCTCATTCTAAGAAGAATTCAGCGACATACTATCATAAATGTGCATAAATCCTCATGTAAGGTGCCCGTTGTTCTTGTCAGATTTTAATGAAATTTAGATTTTGGCGACAGATTTTCGACAAGTCCCCAAATGTCAAGTTTCATGCCATTCCATCCTGCAGCAGCCAAGTTATTCCATGTGGACAGGCAGATGGACGGACAGACAGACATGAAGCTAATAATCGCTTTTCGCAATTTTGCGGACGCGCTTAATAAATAGTAAGTCTGCTATCGGACTGTCGAAAACAACCAAATACAGTTTTTTAAAACTATGTCAAGGAATTTGCAAGCTTTGAAACATATTACCACGGATTGGCGAACCGTCACTTTAGTCAAAGAACTGTGTCTGTTCTACAAGTGCTGATAATACGGAAGGAATTTATTTTGGTGGCTGTACTGCTCGCCGTAGAGCGGACGACATCGTCACTACATAGTGACCATTGATGCCACCTGCCCTACAGTGCTCAGTCCGGCTATAAAATGCCCTCTGCTTCATAATGCCTTTTTGTAACGCACACACGTTATTAGTTGATACACTGTACAATTGGATGCTGTGTATTCATTCATTGCATAGTCAGTATTGCGACAGATCCATAGCATCTTCCAAAGCAAGTTCTCACAACAGAGTGCGAACTATTGTGTCCTCTTTCATATTCCAGTAGCTTTTCTTGTCCTTAATATCATCCAGCAACTGCTTACGTCTTCTTCATCTTTTTCTCTTCCCCTCTATTTTATGCTGTGTTTGTGAAGTGTAATTTGTATTTTTGGCGGAATGTTAATTACATTGTGAAGGTTTGGAAGATGAATTTCTGTAAAGAACTAGCGCCTTTAACAGCGTTTCAGAACTGTTGTGGTAAAAACACCACATTAATTTTGCGGGCCCCTGCGATACAATTATTTCAAATCAACATTTGAACTTACATTTAAAACTAAGAAACCTAGTCTGCCGATCCCAGTGGCCGCACGGTCGAAGGCGTGGGTCTGCGGCCGCTCACTTTCTGGGATTGCGGGTTCGAATCCCACCGGGTGCATGGATGTCTGTCTTTTGTAATTGTTGTGTGTTGCCAAGTAGAGATTTCTGCTTCGGGCTGATCACTCGTCTAGAGGAGTCCTACTCAATGTGATGTGTGTGAGTGTGATAGTGAAGCCTCGACAGTGAGGAGGCCGTGGCCCACTGGGAGTTGTTACGACGTGGAAAAAAGGAACGTAATTGAAATGTACAAGCCGTTACTAAGTCAGCGTAAAATTATATTAAAAAGACAATTTTCTTAACCGCATTGACAGCTACACTACGATTAGGAAGTGCCTGAAGGTGGGGGGAGGTTATGTTCTGCTGAGGAGAAGCCATAATCCAGGGAGTAAATGTACTTTAAAATCTCCGGCTACAAGTTCTTCTTCTTCTTCTTCTTCTTCTTCTTCTTCTTCTTCTTCTTCTTCTTCTTCTTCTTCTTCTTCTTCTTCTTCTTCTTCTTCTTCTTCTTCTTCTTCTTCTTCTTCTTCTTCTTCCAATGGCTCGACAGCCCCTAATGGGCCAGGGCGTCCTCATTATCGAGGCTTTATGATCACACTCAGACACATCACATTAGGTAGGACTCCTCTAAACGAGTGATCAGCCCGACGCAGAGACCTCTACCTGATAACACACAACACTCGCAAAGAGACAGACATCCATGCCCCCGGCGGGATTCGAACCCGCAATCCCAACAAGCGAGCGGCCGCAGACCCACGCCTTAGGCCGCGCGGCCGGCTACAAAATGCTTATGACGGCCGTCGAGGTATGTGAAACTGAAGGGACCAATTCAGGAGAAATGAGTGCCTGGTGAAGAACAGAGTCCGGGCTTTCACCGTGTTAACTTCTCGTAGACGCATCGAGTGTTGAGAAAGTCGAATGGAAAGGGCCGTAAGATGTGCGAGCTGCTAGAACAGGTGACAGAAGACAGGACACTTTCTATGTTTGTGACAGTGCAGTAGGCACGGGGCATTGACCGCCGCATACAAATTTCTATTTACAAATGTGTTATGTGTTTGAGGATTCAGGTGTTGTGGGATGTTAACATTGTGTCGCTGGGTGAGTCGTTCCCGACTTTTCATCGCATCCTGGTAAATCCCCACCAACACCGCTGTGAGTCCCTCAAATCCCAAGCATGTAATAAGGATCCTACCGCGGTCCTAAGGCAGGAGACACTGGAAGATGTTACTTGTAACGCTTAGTGTTCTGATGCCAGCACCAGTGCTTAAGTGCAATATATCAACATAGACACATAGACGTGTATATGCGCCACCTTTTTGACGGCTCTCTGTTTTCAAATTTTAAATAACATATGCCACTTTTGAGAACATTGGGAGTTCAGGAAGAAGAGTTTATTTTGGTTGAAATCATCTGAATTACCAGTCTGTACATATAACGCTGTGTTAGCACTGTGTATAGTTCTACCCATACACAACCTGGGCGCTAGAAGGTGGTGGGTGTTCAACGTCACGCCCCGGCCGCTTTAGCTCCAAGGAAGAAACCCGGTTGGCAGTGTGGATGGGTAAGGAAAATATCGCCCTCACCGGGGTTCGAATGCCGGGCCGTCCAACCTGTATTGAGTCGCTATACACACAGAGCCACCCCGGCCGCCGCTGCAACATCGTACCAATATGTAGGATAGCCACAGCTGCAAAGCTGTGTGCAAGTGCCGCGGTGGGGTTCTTGAGCCAAAGACGAGTCCATATTCCCATGTTTAGCGTGTCTGTGAGCCTATGTCCCCACCTGAACTTTTAAACCAGTCGACCGATTTCCTCGTAACTTCGTATGAACAGTATGCCATTGGAGACAATCCAACGCAAAACTCTTTAATTGCTTAGTGAGTAATACCAATATGGTTGACGCGCGAACACGGCCGAACTAAGTGGCGGGACAGCCGGGCAGCTGCCTGGGGCGCAAACCCATAAGAGGCGCTAAGATGTCAGTGGAATAATCAGAAATATGGTGCTAGTAAACTCAGGTTTCTACACGCCAAAGAACTTCTTCGAAAATTATCCGCAATTTGGGCATGCGCCCTAAGAAATGTTCTGCCAGTCCTGTCCTAGGCCGAAAACATTTAAATAATATCGGTTTTAAGAGGGCCAAATTATTAGCCTGCCCGGGGTGCCGGTCTTGCGCGTGGACTTGTAAGGCGGAAGCGACAGTTATTGTGTGGTTCTTAAATGTTTAATGGTAATGGGTGTAACTATCGTGGAGGTGCCGTGCCCCGGAAGATAGGTCCCGTAACAAGTGCAACAGCGTGCTATCTATCTGCTGTTGCTGGCCGCAGAACAGCCGCGCTGCATACCTTGGCAGTTGAGGCGCTGCTGGCCGCCGCGCTGCCAGGTACCTCAGCACTGCCGCCCTCTAGTCCATCATAGTTGTGGCTCTGCTGGCCGTCGCACCGCGCGTTGCCGCGACACAGCCGCACTGCATTCCGTGGTAGTTGTGGCGGTGCTGTCGCTCCACCGCCAGCTGCCGCAGCACGGGACAGTTGTGTTTTTGCTCGCTGTCGCACCGCGCGCTGCCGTAGCACAGCCGCGCAGCATTTCCCGACAGTTGTGGCGCTACTGATCGTAGAACAGCCGCGCTGCAGTCCTTGCCGGTTGTGGCGCTGCTGGCCGCTGTACCGCGCGCTGCCGCCGCGCTGCATTCCGTGACTGTTGTGGCCGTCACTGTTGTTTATCCCAACAATACAGGCATTGTAGGGCGCGTTCGCCTAACCATTGTTGCCGTGGAAAAGCATTAAGTATTAAATATAATGGTGTGTGTTTGCAGCATTAGTTATCTGAAACAAACACTTAATACAGTTCAGTGCAACACAGCTGTGTTTTTATTCAATAGCTACATGTTTCGGTCGAGGTAGACTATCATCAGGCCATAAATGCAAAATTGAAAAAGAAGTTATAAATGTAATGTATATAACGTTATCTTATTTATCTTTTTTTCGAATCCCACAAGTTTTCCAATTGTTTTTACAATAAATTGTAAAATAGTATCAACTTAGTTATCCGACATGCCAAAGCGCATCTTTTCTGCGCCGTGTTATATTGTCGTCTGTGGCCTGTCTGGCTGATCACATTTTTCCACATTATCTGATAAACGGCACGATTTTCGCAAAAACATTTATTGAACCTAAAGTGTGTGTTTTGAGTTTCTCATTTCTAAGAAGAATTCATGGAGATATTATCATAAATATACACAGGTCTTCATGTAAGGTACCCCTTATTCCTGTCAGATTTTAATGAAACTTGAATTTTCTCGACAGATTTTCGAAAAATACTCAAATATCAAATATAATGATAATCAGTCCAGTGGGAGGCGAGTTGTTTCATGCGGGCGGACGTACGGACAGACATGACGACGCCAATAGTTGCTTCTTGCAATTTTACGAATACGCCTGAAAACGTGCAGCTTTACTGAGAAAGTGTGTTGCTCCTAAGACATGTGCTTCACTGCGGTGCACAACTGCTGTTCGAAGTACGTTTCCTTCAGATACAGATTTAGGGAGTAACGCTGGAGAAGAGTGCAGAAAATCAGTTTTGTTCTTGAGATCTGCGCTCTTCTGGGGTGTTACGCAGCGTCGAGTGGTAATCTTTACCGACGTTTCGGGACAACATGTCGGTCCCATCTGCAAGGGGCAGGAAGTCCAATGCATTGGAATTCTTGACCCGTGAAGATGGGAGCGATACGTTGTGCCGAAACGTCGGTAAAGGATTACCACTCGACGCTGCGTAACGCCCCAGAAGAACGCAGATCTCATCAACATCGCGGCGGAAGCCTGAAATCACGGATAGTTTTGGTCTTCATATAAACCGTAATTGTTGTCCGATATTACCAGAAACTAGAATCCGTCGACAGACGTCTAAGTGACATCTGGATTTCTTCCGACAGTGTCTTCTGGCATATGACACCGTGTAGTCTCATAAAAATGTGCGGACTTTGTCTGTCGTCTGTTTACGAGTCAATTCTGTCACAACTACCAAACAAAAAATCAGTAGTCAGTGCTGGTGAGTGGATTGTATCAACCGAACCAGTTCAAGGCACGCTCTGGCTCACCCCCTCTTACAGTTTGTATGTCACTGTTCTCACATTCCAGCTGTGCATTTTTATACGCAGGAATAATTTTACCTAGCAAAGGAGTGTCTTTAGCTCTTTGGGTGCCAGATTAGGGATCTGAAATTCCTTCACTACCCCCTGCGTTGCTTTCAAAGGAACAGCACATGGCCACACCTCGCCCGGGTCAGTAAGAGACAGAGCCCAACTAACGGCGTCAAAGTCAAAGTGACGTAGCAACTGACCGTCAGTAAGTCTTGATATCGTGCCCCTCCTGGGGCTCGTGAAAAATCTTAGTCTATAAATGTTAAATCCCCATACTGCTGTCTGTCCTGGGGCGCCCCCTCTGACGGAAGAGGATATCTGCCTGTGGATATGACTTAGCCGTCCGTGTTGCCGTTACATATTTACCTCGTACTGTAAAACATGCGAAGCTGGCCTACGTTGTAAGTCGGACACCTGTCACAGTTGGACGTACTTTTACGGAACTGGCAAGTTCCTATGGTAATGCACATGGTCATTACTCTGTAACTTGGCAACTTGTTTATTTGAATCTTGGCCACAGTTTCACGTGTAGTGCCATGATTTCTGTGTAAATTCAACCTCGCTACGGTGGCCAACCACAAGAGTCTATACAGTGTTTGTATCATACTGTTCGTGGGCCGAAATCCTCATTCAGAACTGCCTGTTGTCCACTCAACCTCAGTCCTTTCTCCACACGTTTGGACAATACATTGGAACTTTCTAGTGGCAACTGATTATTGTAATTAAAATCCATGTGCATTGACAGGGTTATGAACCTGCGTTCCACCTCGCTTGGTGTGTGTTTAGATCGTCAGCCATTTTGTTGCCTCTCTGTCTCCGGCTTATTCCTTGTACGTATCTCGTAAATGGCGAGATATCCCGTTTCTTGTACTTGTCTCGTAAACGGCGAGATATCCTGTTTCTTGTACTTATCTCGTAAACGGCGAGATATCCTGTTTCTTGTACTTATCTCGTAAAGGTCAAAGTATTCTACTCCTGGACTTGTCTCGTACAAGGCGAGCCGTTCAGACTGTCAGTAGTTTGTTGTGCCTCAATTCGCACTTCACAGAGAACACATGTTTCCGTTTCAAAGACCAGTGACGTAAATGTTGGTGTCAAGTGAATGTTATATTTGTCCCAGTTCGGACAGTATCGAAGAGTTTTACTAAAACTTACAAATATGAAATTTCACGAGTATTCTTTTGGTGGGAGTTGTGTTGTTCCATGCAGAAGGACGGATGGACGGACCGACAGGCAGGCATGACGATGGTGGTAGTGGCTATTAGCTTGCGAACTCGCCTGAAAAAGGCTGTGACATGCGAGACTCAAAATTGCGCTCTCTGGAACTGAAGTCCGACTTGTTGACAAAGTGCCACCCAATCGAACACCACGGCAGTTCCATTTACCTCATTTTACAGGAGCACTGCGGCTGATTAAAGTGATATCACCTGTACAAACACACACACACACCTGTGGGCAGGCTTTTTATAAACTTAATATACACGAATGTTTCGTCACCTGTCGCTCTACTATTGTGTCTTGCGCCACCTGTCTGCTATTCGTCACGTACGTGCACCTGAGAACGCTGTATCCATTCGCTGCCGAGTGTAGTTAATGCAACAAACTTACCTAGTGGCGTGCAGTTACAATCCAGGTGTAAGCGTACATGTAATTGGTTAGTAATTACATTTATTTAGCTCACGTAACAATTATGTACCGATAGAGTTGAATCCCAGTACAAATTTAGTCGTCATCATTGTATCCAATACTAATATTCGTAGGTGTAAAATATATGCATAAACTACAATGAAATGTGTACAGTGAAAACCATCTATTTTGGCCACATTTTGTAACAGTATCTGTAACTGTAACAATGTTATCAGTCTTTTCAAAACATTCAGCTTTGTAGTGCAATACAACTGGATTTCAACATAATGAGCTGGTGGACCTGGGCAATGATGCATTTTGCGTAAACGCATTTAATTAATATTTATTTTTAAGAGGCAGTGTGTACACAGACAGGCCCATATTATATCATATTTACATTATTATGGACGGAATTCCCTGTTTAACCCTTTAAAGACGAAGCGTGTCTGTTTTATATATAAGGACTCAGTGCGTACCGCGCTGTAAACACTCTCCACCTCGGTTATAAAAACCAATCTCTTAATGCTGTATAAGGTAAAAGTTGCCGTTTGTTCTGAGATCCGTACAAAACACATAAACGCAGTGTGGGCACCATGTAGAATTTGTGAATATTAAAGCTGGTGGTATGTAAAGTTACCGCTAGGCTTTAAAAGGTTAAAGGAGATCGATCTTAAGCACAGTCGGACTAAGGGGCGGGCCAGCCGGACAGCTGCCAGTGACGCCAACCAGACGTCACTGGAGTAATCGGAAATGGAATGGTGTTAGTAATCCCACACGCGAAAGAATTTTTCCGAAAATCAATTGGGTACGCGCCCTCAGAAAAATTGACAAATTCTGTCCTAGGCCTAAAAAAAGTTTGAAGGATATCAGTTTTAAGAGGGGCCAAATTATTAATTTCCCCTGGGCGCCCACAAATGTCTGGCCGGTTCTAAGTATACAAGTGGCGTTTTTTTCTGGTCACAATTGACGACGTAAAAACGGCCCCTTGTATCCGTTCTGAATCTGTTGATTTTAATGGCATAACAGCCCCTAGTTGGCCAGGGCCTTCTCATTATCGAGGCTTGACGATCACACTGAGACACACCACGCTTGGTAGGAATCCTCTGGACGAGTGATAAACCCGACGCAGAGACCTCTACCTGGCAACACACAACACTCACAAGAGACAGACATCCATGCCCGCGGCGGGATTCGAACCCGCAATCTCAGCAAGCGAACGGCGGCAGACCCAGAATCAATTGTTACACCGACACATTTTATTTAAGTAGCTCACGTTATGTTTTTGTTAAAAGTATTTAGTGCATTAACCTTTTAAAGCCTAGCGGTAACTTTACGTACCACCAGGTTTAACATTAAAAAATTCTACGTGGTGCCCACATTGCGTTTATATGTTTTGTACGGATCTCAGAACAAACAGCAACTTTTGCCTTATAAAACATTAAGAGACTGGTTCTTATAACCGAGGTGGAGAGTGTTTACAGCGCGGTACGCACTGAGTCCTTATGTAAAACAGATACGCTTCGTCTTTAAAGGGTTAATATAGCCGCTGTAGTCGTGTAGTCTTTGGGGAATGCGGTGGCGGTACAAGGCAGGGCAAGGAATGTTGTCGTGCATTGCATGATTGGGCTTACATGGAAAGGCTGACGACGACAGCACTAATTTGCTTCCGGACGGTAGGAATTGCCAGAAAAAAAAAACGAAGCGTTTAGATTGAACCTCAATGAACCCACGGCAGATGGTATTGTTCCTCTGAGTAGTGAAAGTCTGAAGGCGCACGATGCTTCCACTTGCACATCTAGTCCGTACAGTGCCGTCGAAAGGGGAAGAGGGGGGCCGGTACAAATTACCGGGGCCTGGCGGTCCGGATGGGGATCCGGGGGCCGACTGTGCGGCATATGTTTTTGACTTTCTCGGTAGTATCATTATATGTCGACTGCACAAATTAACCCTTTCAGACCAGCCCAAGTCACTCTGCAGTCTTTCCGATTTAGTGTAAAGATTTTTACCCAGGCTGCCCTTGCTGGGAGGGGTGAGGGCGGGCAAAAATTTCTTATCGGGGCCTGAACCCGCTCTCAGCGACCCTGTGCCCGCAACCGCTACCGCCATAAAGCACGAATAATTGTTTTGTTTAAGAGAGCGGGCATACCAAAGAAACTGGTTTCAAGCAGCTAGTTTATTCAACTTGAAACTAGTTTCATGCAACTGTAGTTTTAAGTTGCATGAAACTAGTTGCTTGAAACCAGGTTCTTCGACAACTGCTGCATGCAGCATCATTTCACTTCTGCTAAATCTGCTGCGGCGGCGGCTGCTGCACGGCGCCGCATGCGCCCGCTGCAACGACTGTTCCACCCAGTCATCTGCAGCAGCGAATTGTGTTGCTATGATGAGCACATGCGTTTTTAGGCGCGTTCACACAATTGCGGAAAGCGACATGTCTGTCCTTCTGTCCGTATGGAACAACTCTGCTCTCACTGGACGGGTTTTCACTAAATTTGATATTTGAGTGTTTTTCGAAAATCTGTCGAGAAAATTCAAGTTTCATTAAAATCTGACAAGAATAACGGGTACTTTACATGCAGAGCTGTGTACATTTATGATAATATCTCGCTGAATTCTTCATAGAAAGAGAAATGTTTCAGGCAACAGTTATAGAGACAATCAAAACACACATTTTATGTTCAATAACTTTTTTCCGAAAGTCGTAACGTTTATGGGATAAGACGGAAAAATATGGTGGAGCTAGACAGGCCACAGATGACAATATAATACGGCGCATGCGCTTTGCATGCTGGATAACTAAGGTCACAGACACGCGCCCAGAATGGATCATACTTATTGCTTTCCCACGGCAACAGTGGTTACGCGAACGCGCCTCAATGTTACGTTTATACGTACATTGCACTATTGTTCTTGCAGTAGTGAGCGGGGTAAATATTTACTGTGATAAGGAAACTAGTATGAGTCATGCAATAACGCCAAGTGTACCCATTATGAGACATGTTAACAAAACATACACGCTCTACTCCACGGCGTCCTTCGTCAGGCTGCTTATGGTATGGTATATACTAGCTGAGTCACAAGTACAGAAGTACGGGGGACTGCGCTTCCCTGCGCAAAGGTTTTGCAGTACGCAGCGCATAGAATTGTGTTGTAACTTTATTAACTCACCGACTCTTCATTGAACGCACCTAAGGACCAACATGAGTCACGTCTAACAAAAGAGCTTGTCTGTTGCGAAAGAAATGCCGAACTGCGTACATCTGGGTCCTGGTAATAGTTCTTCGAAAAATATGCGAAAACTATGCAATTTCTCGCACTGTGGTTTAATTTAGACCTACATTTTTAACATGTACATTAATTAGGCTTATATATATCCATTTAATAGACAATAACATAGCCATACGCAGAACATGTTGAACGTATGGGTGGAAAACAGAAATACAAACAGGATTTTAGTGGGGAAACCCGAAGGAAAGTGACCAATTGGAAGACCTAGAAATAGACAGGGTAATATTATTAAAATATATCTTACTTAATGGGATGTAAGAGTGAGAACTGAATTAATTGGTGGGCTTTTGTGAACACGATAATGAACGTTTGGCTTCCATAAAATTTGGGTAATTTTATGAATAGCTGACTAAATATTAGCTTCACCAAAACGACTCTGCTCAAGGGAGTTCGTCATCTACTTACGTTGGTGACATCATCATACATATCAATAGGTCAGGTTTGTTCGCGGCGTCGTGATATGCCGAACTACCGAACGGGTCTTTGCAAGACAGAAAATTTTAGGAAGCTTATGATTCGATGTTCATGACAGTCTCCTTTTTTTTTAGTAACACATTGTCAAAAATTGTTTTAACAAGAAAGGTATCTTTAAAAATTTACAGTGCTGCCTGAAGTGGAGGCCAGAGGAGGCTAATATATACTTCCCTTGGTCTCCGCTTCAGGCAGGACTGTCGATTTCAATGTTTTGCTTCCTATTTACACGTTGCTTCTGATCCGTTGGTCTCCGAAAGGGATTACCGAACATCAACCAGTAGTACAGTTTTAATGTTTATTAAGTTAAGGTCCTGTCATTTTTGTTTACTAAATATTTTACTGTTTGTATGTGCGAATTACTCGCGCTCGTACAGCCACTTCTAATTCATGGCTGGTGCGCTACCAAACACAGTACTTGCCCTAGAACCTCAATTTCGTAAATGCGGGGGGGGGGGGTGTTATTGTGATACTAAAAATCGGGCTGTCTCCCCGTTTTTCAGGAAGTTACGTTAGTGTTTTTACTAAAATACGCATGCAATGCTTGTTACTATAAGCGTAAAGTTCATAGGCGTAGCTTGGTGCGTGCAACCGGGGCGGGGGGGCAAATGCCTGTCCCATCTTTTTGTGCCTAAGAATAGTTTTTGGCTTCTGAGTTGAAAGGGTTAAATTAAAAAGTATAAATGTTTTATAAACAATTATATCGGGGCGTAAACACAAAAAAAATGGAAAAGTTGCCTTTCGGTTCTGTCCCCCTCCCCCATTGTGTTATCAGCCAAGTTACGCCTATGGTAACGTGAACCAGTGACACAAAGTACCTTGATGTGACACTGGGTACCAAAATAAAACCGCGCACAGAGCAACTGCATCCAATAATAAAGAAATAACGCCCCGTACATTTTAGACAACCGGGACTATTGATGGTTATGATTTCCCTGTTGGTTCCAGATTCTAGCTCACAGATGGAACCGCTGACGGTTGGAGAATACCAACGCATTCTAGCGGTGCTGCAACGAGACGCAGTCCTTCGCATGCGTGAGCGTCAGAGAATAAGGTAGGCGAAGCGACACCAGCTGTGCAGCTAAACAGTAAGCTTACCTGAAATCCAGTGCAATACGGTCACCTGCCCGGTGTGAGAAAGTTTGAAGGTAACGTCTGGATTTGCAGCAGTGGCTCGATGTAGCGCCACGGTGGCGCCGCGATGTTTCTTTCTACATGGTCAAGCACTGCTCTGGCATTTCTTTAAAGAAGAATGATGATGTGCGCGGCTTAGGTGGGGAGCAACAGGGTGTGATTTCCCCCCACCCTCGCCCCCAAATATCAATCTAGAAGAAACGTAGAAGTATCGTGTAGTAACCGCGAACGTCAGGATGCGAAGTTGCCTCGGTGTTAATGTTACCTTTTTTACGTCATCTGTGACAGTGAAATTAACACAGGATGAACGAGCATCATTTAGGCATTCAGATACGAGAGTGATCGTCGGGCTCTGTCGTAGAAGTTCGTCCAATTTTTTAGGCACTTTCGCAAAATATTAAAAGCGACTGTTAGCTTCGCCAAGTCTTGTCTGCCTGCCTGCCTGTCTGCCTGTCTGCCTGCCTGCCGGCCTGCCTGCCTACCTGTCTGCCTGTCTGCCTGCCTGCCTGCCTGTCTGCCTGCCTGCCTGCCTACCTGTCTGCCTGCCTGCCTGCCTGTCTGCCTGCCTGCCTGCCGGCCTGCCTGCCTGCCTGCCTACCTGTCTGCCTGTCTGCCTGCCTGCCTGTCTGCCTGTCTGTCCGTCTGCATGGAACAACTCGGCCCCCACTGAAAGGATTTTCGTGAAATTTTATATTTGAGAACTTTTCCAAAATCTGTTAAGAAAATTCAAGTTTCATTAAAATCTGACAAGAATAACGGGTACTTTATATGAAGACCTTTGTAAATTTATGATAATATCTCGCTAAATTCTTCAGGCTGCAATTGTAGAGCCTTATTGTATTTAAAAATTCAGTCCGTACCGAGCAGTAAACACACTCGGACTCGGTTATACAGACCAGTCAGTTAATAATGTGTAGGGAAATAATCGCTGTTTGTTTTGAGATCCACACAAAACACATAAATACACTGTGTGGGCAGAACGTAGAATTTACGAATGTTCAATCATATCCTTTAAAGCCCAGCGGTTACTACATATACCACCGGATTTAACATGCAACAATTCTAAGTTCTGCGCACGCAGTGTATTTATGTATTTTGTATGGATCTCAAAACAAGCAGCTATTATTTCCCTATATAGCAGTAACTGACACCAATAAAGAAAAATGTCAGAGGTTATTGAGGAGTTTGACGTATTGTATACGAGGAACTACTTTCCGTCTTTAGTCGGCTCTTACGTCATTCTGCAAAATGCTGTGTCAGATGCTCGCTGCGTTGTGCACAGCAAGGCAGTGTGCGAACTCAGTTCCTTGCTTTGCGCGAAGCAACTGGACGGCCCTGTGTTCAATTCCCGGCCAGGGCAAGACATTGTTCTCTTCCACGAAAAGTCCGGACCGGCTATGGGGCCCACCCAGCCTCCTACTAATCAGTAATGGGGCCTCTTTCACCAGGTATAAAGCGGCCAGGGCATAAGGCACACCATTCACTATCATCTGTTGCCGAGTTTAACCTTTTAAAGCCTAGCGGTAACTTTGCGTACCACCAGGTTTAATATTAAAAAATTCTACGTGGTGCCCCCACATTGCGTTTATGTGTTTTGTATGGATCTCAGAACAAACAGCAACTTTTGCCTTATAAAACATTAAGAGACTGGTTTTTATAACCGAAGTGGATAGTGTTTACAGCGCGGTACGCACTGAGTCCTTATATAAAACAGACACGCTTCGTCTGTAAAGGGTTAATCAGGGTCGCCGAGAGCGGGTTCGGGCCCCTGTGAAAAATATTTTTTCCGACCCCCCAGCAAGGTCGGACGGGCTAAAATTCTTTACACTAAATCGGAAAGACGGACTGTTCATTGCAGAGTCACTTGGGCTTGGCCTGAAAGGGTTAGTTTGTACAGTCGACAGAAAGTGATACTACAGAGAAAGACAAAAACGTATGCAACATAGTAGGTCCCCGGTAATTTGTAGTACCCGCTTCACCCCCCCCCCCCACCCTTCGTAAGGATTGAGTTTAGGAATGAGTGGAGTTAGAGTCGAACCCCGTTATAACGACATCGGTTTGTGCGACATCTCGTTTATATCGTGAAGTATTCTTTGGTACCAATTAATTCCTCACTGTGAACCATAACGTTATGCTGCTCGCTTATAACAGCACAGAAAATATTCAGTCCCTTTCTTGACGTTATAACAGAGTTCGACTGTACTTTACAACTCCTAGTCTCGCACAGGGACACCTCTACCTTTGTTAATTCACTAAGCCAGCATTCATTTGTATGACACAAGTTGGTGCTGACATCTATAGAAACTACATTGGTTTCTAAGCCAGCGTCGACAACTCGGCTGGTTGGACGTGCATAGTGTGGAGCGGGGGATTTTTTTGTTGTGGGGGCTGCTGCAAGCTTTGCTTTCCGTGAAGATAAATACTTGAGGACGACTGAGTTCTGGGATGTGACGCCGTATATTCTGGTAAATACGTTCTATAAAAAACTTTTTAAGGCAGTATGATCTTGGTAGATGGTGGAGACCGTAGGTTGCTCTGAAGCGTCGGTTCACACTAGGTATTCACTGTTGCGTTTTAACTTCAAATTTCACGTACCTGAAGTTGTCCCAGCGCGCCTGTCTCTCAGTTCATGTTAATTTCTTCACACGGCGTCCTTCACACGGTTCGTCACTAAACCGCATCTCGCCGGTGTGTTCATGCTTTGATTGACTCTCGTACTGTTAGTTTTTTTGCCTTGCCTGTGCTATGGGCTACTCGACTTACTGACAGGTTGCTGGCCATTGTCGGTCGTTTTGTGGAAGTAATAACACTGTAGCATAGCGCCATCTGCGTCTAACAGTTATTTGTGATGACGATAATAATTAATAAAAATAATAATCTAATAACATGACAACTGAAAACGGCCCTTATAGTACCACCAGTATTGTCTACAACGGGTGTTATCACAAACAAGTTGCACGAGAGTTTGAAACTGCTTAATTTCCGCCTTGCTGTATGTATTCTAAAGCAGAAAGCAGTACTACTTAATACATACCGTACAGTTAGAAAGGTTTTGGCAGAAGGGTGAACAAGAAGCACGTGGTCAGTGAGGCCAGAACTATTTTGAGAACTGGCTAAACTGCTGTGAGTTCAGGGGGTGGTGGTGATGATGATGATGATGATGGCGATGACGACGACGACGACGACGACGATGATGATGATGACCATGACGACGACGACGACGACGATGATGATGATGATGATGGTGATGATAGTCTAATACAATTACAGCTGACCTCTTCTTGAGTAATTGAAATTGCCGCACATGGTGACTCAGTTCTTCGCCATCTGTGGGGCCGACGATCCACCGCGGCACCCTGCCCGACGCCACATATATTTTATACGCAGTTTCCCGTCCTGCTTCTTCAAGGCCTGCCTTAAAGTTTTCTTCTAGATTTCCTAGATTCTGATCCCACGGGTAACCATTCCTTTGACCTTGAGACGCTGTAATGTCTCGACTGTATTGAATACACTCACCGTGAACTTGAAAACTTGCGGGAAGACACCTTGATGGAGGGGCGTCAGTAGTAACAGTGCAGATCTGCCCTCTCTGGGCAAAGAAACGTTGCTGTCTGCCTCATACCCCATTTTGTGTGAGTTTATTTATATTCTGTTATCTAAACCCACACTATCGTTAGCAGACTGGACACGGTCTGCGTGAAATTGTGTTAAAATGTCTCGATGTCATACACTTAGTGATGGGTGCACAAATTTTACAAAAAAAAATCTAGGTGCCATTTCTAAATTCTAGGCGCCGGAAGGATGGCATGAAAGAAATTCTTTATCGTTGACATCCCACTGTGCTATGTGAAAAGCAGAAAGGAAGTACAGTCGGTCAATCACAACTACATTTGTATCAGTTTTTATTGCTTGCTACATGTTTCGACTTGTGTGAAAAGCCATTATTATTTGCATTGGTTGATGTATGGGGCCTAAGTGGTGGTTAATATCTTTGCCTACGATATCCCTTTCACAGCAGAAGTACTGGAAAACAATGCAATATTCTAATATAGTATACCTGTATTATATTTTAATATTTTATATACAGTCTTAGCTTTTATCTAGCTTCGGCGTACGCAACTCCAGTTTTTCTAAAGTTGAGATTTCAGCTAACTGTAAAAGTATCATTCTATTGGGTTGAAATTAAACTTTTTCTCTTTATTCTTTAACTGTCTGAAGATGGCTTTTCACAAAAGCCGAAACTGATAGCAAGCAATAAAACTGATAACAAATGACTTCCGTTCTGATGAAGCACGTTCCATACTGCTGGCACACAAATATTAGAGGCCACCATAAAAAATTCAGTCACCACGGCGAGATGGCGGGATTTGTGCACCCCTGCGCTTATTTATGTGATCCAGAGTTAGGTATTTAGTACCATGCATTCCAGTACCCTTTATTGCTGTCATCTGGTACTGCTGTCGTAACGTCTTTTTGTTTGGTTTCCATCAAACCCAAAAATCAAACGACGAAGAAAAATGCGGTCACTGAACGAATTAGATACGAATCTGTTAGATACAGGTCGGGCTTTGAAGGGTCAGTCAGGTGAAGTCGAAACAGCTGGCTCAAATCCTAACGATTTTGACTTGTATTCAGCTGGTTCCCGGGTCCAATTTATACTGCAAGAGCGTCTGTCCTCACTGCGATTTCTTTGTGGTTTTCCTCAGTTCCTGCAATAAGCTGTAGGACAGTACCTCAACTTGATCCATGACCGTTTCCTGCCACATGTTATCCAGTTCATGATTCAGTAACTGTTACAGTGTTTGATCTAGTGACCGTGTCTTTAAATTAGGAGTTGTCCTTGTCCAGGCCATCAGGTTATGTAGGGGGAGTAGAGGCATAGCTCCACTCATTCTTAACCTCGGCAGTAGGTGGAGTCGGTTAACTTTGCCCATCGGCCGCTCTAAATCAGGGAAAGATCTCCAGTGCCCATTGTAAAGGAGTCTGGGTGGGCCCCAGAGCAGGTCTGGACGTTTTGGCGGAGAGATGAATGTGTTGCCTCCTGCCGGGGTTTGAACCCCGGATCGTCCATCCAGTGGCCTAGGGACTGTACTGACTACGCTTAGCGTAATTAAGTAAAAATGAATATTGAAATGAATGTAAAGAGATGTATACGTTAGTTGAGGAGCATAGGTCGTGAGTGTGATGATGATGATGATGATGATGATGATTTCCTTTTGTTGCCGTAGCTGCTGACCGGCCATGTCAGCGCGCCAAGGCCGAATGATCCAACAGATACCAGTCGTCTAAGGTCACCTGTGCTTTTGATTGTCTTGATTTATTTCCCGAAGCTGTAAATATGGCAAACTAAGGGTCTAACGATGCAGATCCCGGTGGCCGCGCCGTCTAAGGCGTGGGTCTGCGTCCGTTCGCTTGCTGGGATTGTGGGTTCGAATCCCTCTGGGGCATGGGTATCTGTCTCTTGTCAGTGTTGTGTGTTGTCAGGTAGAGGTCTCTGCGTCTGGCTGATCACTCGTCCAGAGGAATGCTACCGAGTGTGTGTTGTGTCTGAGTATGATCGTGAAGACTTGATAATGGGGAGGCCCTGGCGCACTAGGGGCTGTGGCGCCATGGGAAGAAGGGTCTAATGATACGACAGTGAACGAACTGTGAATATATGGCACAAACGGACATAGCCAGGTTTGAGGCACTGTCGCATTATTTGTCTGGAGGGATGTGCCGGATCATGCAAACCGCAGGAAATGAAGCTCGGTATCCTGGCTAAGACTGCACCCGCGATAGGCCAGTTACGTTAGCCAGTCAAACGTGACGTCAGTTAGACGTTATTGTGTGTGGTTTTGACATACTGCCGTGTGTTATACGCTGCAGTGTTTGCAGACAAAATGCTGGACTAACCTTTTAAAGACGAAGCGTATCTGTTTTATATAACGGCTCAGTGCGTACCGCGCTGTAAACACTTTCCATCTCGGTTATATAAAACCAATCTCTTAATGTTTTATAAGGCAAACGCCGCTGTTTTTTCTGAAATCCGTACGAAACACATAAAGACAATGTGAACACCATACAGAATTTTTTAATTTTAAAACTGGTCGTAAGTAAAGTAACCGCTAGGCTTCAAAAGGCTAATGAAGGAGGAGGCTTGTGTGGTGTGTATGATATACATAACGAGGGACTTAGTGGCTTATGCGGCTTCACTCTTGGTGCAATGGTGATGACTGGGAAGGCATGATGGGCCGGGCGCCTCTACAGACTAATACTAGGAAACGCGTCACGTCCGTTCCCTCCCAAATCTTAAATTTTACGACACGCGGTTATTCCCAGTTGCCGTCAGACTTACGTTGTTCTCCACATGATAAAATTTCTGTTCTTCTTCCAGATCGTAATATGTAAACCAGGCGCTGTGCGTTTTAACGAACAAGTAAGAGATAAGGTATAAACATGATATTTATATCTTACCTTCACTAATTTTGAAGATATACGGTCTGTAAATCTTCGTGTATTATTACAATGATACCTGAAGTTGGCTGTTAAGCCAAAACGTGTTGGATCTTAACTATACATCGTATGGCAATAGTTTTATGGGCTTTATCCATCGTCCGAAGAGTAAAATATTAAAATATTGAAAAATTAAAATCACAACGTTTCGGAAGCTGGCTCTGCGTGCGTCGTCAGATGAATGGAGGGGGAGAAAAGAAGGACCTACTCTGTCTAAGGGGCCCAACAGGGTAGGTTCTTCTTTTGTCCCCCTCCACCTGAGAACGGAAGCAGAGCCAGCTTCCGAAACGTTGTGATTTTGATTTTTTAATATTTTAATATTTTACTCTTCGGACGATGGATAAAGTCAATAAAAGCATCACCAGACAGTGTTATACACCATCGTCAAAACCTTTTAGAATTTATCGTATGGCAAGTGTATCTTTTTGGTTTTATTAGGTTATTCTACTGGTATACGGGCTAAAATGTGTTATAAGATTTCAAAATTATCCAATTTAAACTATTTATTCCGTGCATTTTAACTAAATTGTTTCATCGGTAAAACCGACTAAATGCGCTTATAATATACATAATATTACAATCTTTCATTCATCGTGAATGTTTCATCATTTATTTCTGCCATCATCAAGAATTCCACACATAAAATTAAAACTTACTAAAATATAGTAGATTACAGCAATAATACTTATTGTAGCATGTGTAGCATTGTGCAGCTTGGTGCAAAGTGCCATTTGGTTGATATAATTCGAATTCGGGTATAACGTTACGAAAGAGGCTGGATATTTTGTATCGTTATAAACGAGTGTTGTTATAATCGAGGAGTGTAATGTTGTGGTTAACAGTGAGGAATTAATTGCTACTACAGAATATCTGACGTTATATACGGAGTGTCGTATAAACCGGTGTCGTTATAACCGGGTTCGGCTGTACATAGACATAAATGTGATACGTTATAAGAAGAGTATTACATATACATCATATTGGTTACTGCAATTCGATTAAAATATAATGCTAAAACGACAGAAAGAATATATGTTAACCATATTCCACGATTTTGTATTTTTAATTTAACCACAAAAACCAGCACTATATATGTGTAATACTGTTATTGTGTATCACACTTATAACATTTTATATATATATCTGTTACTTGGCACTGTAAATCAAGCTGCGAAATGCTACATATAATGAATCATACTGTTGTGATCTGTTATGTCTTAGCAAGTTTTAATTTGGTGTATGAACACCATGATGGTGTCAAAAGTATACGCCAAAGCATGTAGGAGTAATGAAAGACTGTAATACGAGTGTTTTGTATACTGTAAGTGCATTTAGTTGGTTCTATAAATGAAACAATTCAAAATTGCCCGTTTGGCTCCTCTAGTATTTGAATTTTGAGACTCGTGACGTAGAATTTTGATGACAAACCGGCCCGATAGACCGAAAAATAGATTGGAATATAATATTACATGCGTGAGGTTGAGAAGTGACTGAAATTATCTAAATAATATTTCGAGGTTCTATGCTGGTATCGCAGAAAACCTGGATCTCTATCAAAGTCTGCCGGTTAATTCTGTTTATGGAATTAATCGCATTATACTGAGAATCATTCGAAACACATTAATGTACGTTGTGGATGAACTTGTGTTATAATGCCTTAAAGACAGCCCAACTCTGTGTCTGTTCCTAGATGCCTTTCATTCATATAAATACAGTCGAACTCGGTTATAACGTCATAAAATGAAGTGAATATTTTATGTCGTTATAAGCGAGTTTCGTTATATCCGACGCGCATAATGTTACGGTTAATAGTGACGAAGTAATTGGTACCACAGAAAATCTGACGCTATAGACGAGGTGTCGTATAAACCGATGTCGTTATAACCGGGTTCTACTGTATGTAATCATACCCCCACACACAGTCTAGGAGCCCACCATTGACCCTGACCTGCACACAACTCCGTCCCATTATATCTCCGCATTGCGAAAGCCGTTTATTTGACGTGCAGTTACACAATAAACCGCGAACACTTGCGCGGCCTTCAGTAATACCTGCTATATAGCACGTGCAATAAGATACTGTGCCGCAACCCTACTGGCATTTTGTTGCTATGGGGGTATCCAGTATATGTAATATACAGAGTTATTTTTAATTACATACAGTAGGTGTAAAGGGACACGCCGTCGTGCAGTTGGTTGAGACACTGCGCTACAAGCCGGAAGGTCGCGGGTTAGT
This sequence comes from Coptotermes formosanus, assembly GCA_013340265.1. NCBI lineage: Eukaryota > Metazoa > Arthropoda > Insecta > Blattodea > Rhinotermitidae > Coptotermes > Coptotermes formosanus. The sequence goes on from BLKM01000280.1 coordinate 469,664, forward strand.
GTCCCGATAGGATCACTGGAATTTTCGACTGACATAATCCTTCCGGCCGCATTATGGCCCTGGGGTCGACTCAGCCTCTAATAGAAATGAGTACTACGAATATTTTCTGGGGGTAAAGGCGGCCGTTGCTTAGGGCTGACAACCTTACCACATTCATGTGCCGACTGTATTGAAATCTGGGAGCCTCGAATTACTGGAACCCTCAGGACTGGTCCACGTATTTACAGGGATAGCGTTACCTTTTTGTAAGTATAAAGATGATGTTTTCCTAAAATCATGACGTTCGTATGAACAAACGGGTACAACCGCTGTGTTAGCGAGATATGGGAACGGACCCGGTTTGATATGTCACTCACAACGCGATAAGCTGGTTTGTGCGCTGTGACCCTCCTGCTCGTTTTACCCGCGACATAAAACGCTTTCTGGGTTATCAGTATCGATATCGAAGGATAGGACGAAGTGGACTGGTCTTGTGGCCTTACCGATCTCCTGATCTCTCTTCTGCTGACTTCTGCGTGTGGGGCCATTTAAAAGGCATAGGCTGCTTGAAAGGAGTCGACAGGAGGGACGAGTTTTTGGTGTTTGATAGAAGCAGCTGAGATAGCAGTGTGATACATGTATATCCCCCCCACCGCGCAGCGCGCACAGGAAGGGCTTGACGTCACGGGGCTCAGTTACGCATGCAGTCGAACTGAGTGCCCATTAGACGCCGCTGTGTTGAAATCTAGTAAATGGAGTGTACAAACACGCTGTTCACTACTGCGGCCTCGCTTTCCCTCCCTTAGAATAACTGCAGGTTCTACTTAACATGTTCGCGGCAAGTGTGTGAGTGTTTTTACGATAAAACTATTAGGACGTACTTTTACGCTCCGCACTTAACAAAAGTTGCAACATTCAACGTCCGGAGATCGTGTAGCCCACAATCCATAGCTCATCACACAATATTCACCGAAATACATGTGCAAGTGAGCCAACGCTTTCCGGGATGTGTTAGGCGTGGCGCCATCTTGCTGGAAAAACAATCCAGGCTTTTTTTTCTTTATCTGGGAATAAAATCCATCCAGATTTCGAATGTAACGATCGGTGTTGTGTTGCTAAAGATAATTGACCCGACTACTCGATGACCAGCGGTGGCGCAGTTGGTTGAGGCACTGCGCTATAAGCCGGAAGGTCGCGGGTTCGATTCTTGATAGTGTTATTGGAATTCTTCATTGACTTACTCCTTCAGGCTGGACTATGGCCCTTGGGTCGACTCAGCCTCTGACAGAAATGAGTACCAGGAATATTTCCTGCGGGGTAAAGGCGGCCGGTGCTTAGGGCTGACATTACCACCTTCATGTCTTGAAATCTGGGAGCCTCAGCCTCCTGGGACTCTCAGTACTTGTCCAGGCCTGCAGGGATTGCTTTACCTTTTACTCGATAACCAGAAAAGGCGCACTGCACTTCTCGCTTTCTGATCGTGGAGGGGTTCCTCTTTTTTTTTCTATGGCCTAATATTGAGTGTTCTGAGATGCAGCGTAGCTTCGACTGTCATAAGTATAGCAGTGGCTCCATCAATCTCGCAGCCGCGAATTCCAGTCACTGTTTCCTGCAACGGACACTTTCATGTGAATCGCTGAGGCGTGATGGTGAATCACGGAAATTCCATACGACCACAAGCGTAAATCGTGCAGTACTGCTTGACAGAATCTCCTTGGCACACCCCCCCTTGCTGTGATGCTGCTTCGTAGACTTCTGAGGGTCCAGCTGCGCACCCAGAATTTTTCCTTGGGGGGGGGGGGGGGGGTGCTGAGCCTGAGACTATATATAATTTATGTTTGATTTAAAAAGTTATGTTATAAAAATCATGTAAGTAAAATATAACACTGTCTGCAACTGCGTTTCTATACATACGAATGTAACTACATGTTCCATGACTCAATCACAGTGTCCTATTGTTTTTTTAATTCTATTAATTTATTTTTCAAAATTCTGATGTATTAGTCATCAGCCGATTTCAGTGGCTGATTTCGTCTGAAGGGAAAATGACATAAAAGTTTTGATACATCTACAAAACCTGTTTTTTTTTAAATTTCAGTTTATGGGGATTTGGGGGTGGACTACAGCCCGGCAGCCTCCCACCCTTGGGTGGGCCCTTGTGAGGGTTATTTGTTATGTTCTTTTGAATCGCAGCAACGAGGTCCAGAGACCGAATGGGCCACTTGAGAGCCCTTTTCCTCTAACTGTTGGTTTAGGATAGGGCGTTACTTGGTACGGGCGATTTGACGTACTTTTCTGCCCCTCCTGTACGATTTTCCTTGAACAGCTTGGTCTCCAGCTACAACACCACAACTGTGATACGTTCGTGAATAGAGAAATTCAAGGCGGCACCCTTAGCATGCACGCATACACCAAAGAGCTTGGCAGGAGTGAATCAGACGGTTGTGATAACAGTATGAGCATGAACCAGATTTAAATATGCACTCATAATAAGAGTGCCACGACTTATTACCAGACTGCGGGGTAGGAACTCTTCAGTATTCCATTGCTAGGAAGTCACGTGTGCCTGCCTTTTCCCGCCTGAATAGTAGCGGTGGCGGACATCAGTTTCTTGCTGAACGGAGAAAGATAATTTAGCGCAAAGAGTTTGGCCAGTAGTGAAGAGAACAGCGATTGCTGTCAAGGTTAAGACGCTGACGTCAGGTATGTGGAGGATGGACGGCGCAGTGCGGAGCGCATCGGAGTGTCGTGCAGGTGTGTGAGAGGAAAAACGTGGGCACTGCTCGCTTGTGTTAACGTGAGTGTGTGTGGTTTGTTAATGTCGCGACGTTTCTACCGGGGGCAGTGGAGGGCTGAAAAAAATTGTGTGTGCTTTGGCCCGTATGCATGATAATCGATGTCACGCACATATCGACATAAGATCGACTATTAGAATTATTGGGCGTGTATATATAAGCAGTACGTAATGTTTTGTGGGTTATGACTCAGTGCACTAGTTTTGTAGGTGGGTACCAATTTTAGAGGGGCTTCTAGCGCCTCCATCTTTAGGGTTGAAGTGGAATATGAATCTTCATAGCCGTAAAATACTGAAACTTTGTTAGATAAGTTGGTTGACATCAGTAGACGACTGACTTGACTTGCCTGTTGGTGAAAGAACTTCGTATGAAGGTAACGCGTGTTATAATGAAGTATTAGATTTCATTATTACTGCTGCTGCTGTGCCGATGATGATGAGCATGATGATGACGACTCTGAAGGCGGTTGTACTATATGCCAGTCATTACTATGTCAGCAGTAGGGTGTTTCGGGCCGCAGTGTTCATTTGTTAGACCAGTGCTTTTCAAACATTTTTTTTCGCCTACCACTCTCGCAGTACAAAACATGTACACTTACCACTGTCACAATACAAAACATGTACACTTACCACTCTCGCAGTACAAAACATGTACACTTACCACTGTCACAATACAAAACATGTAGGTGTACCACTAAGTATCGAAAATATTAATGCCTGCTGTCAGGATACTGGTCTTCTGGGATGTTCCTCTGGTTGGCAGGTTTGAAGTCTGGCAGGTTTGAAGTCTTCAAACCTGCCAACCAGCATAATAACAACGCTGTGGAAACCTCAAATTTCGCAGTTGCTGCTTTTCTAATTTAACGTGATTAGACCACAGAGGAGAGTCTGTATTTATATTCGGACAATTAACTAGTGTCTTAGTATACACTTTATAAATGCTTTTCTTTCCATTTCACAACATTTAAAACAATTTTAATAATACAAGTAACTCTCTGAAATTTAATTATTGAGAAAAGTAATTCCCAAAATATCTTGGCGTAGCAGTAGGCGACCGTCGGCTTGCCACTGTTTGGAAAGCACTGTGTTAGCTGAGCACCAATATCAGCACTACGCGCGGAACGGTCGACTTTCGTCTATATAGCCTTTTATTTATTTTTATATAAGGACGCTTCCAGTAGCTGAGACTGAGTGGCGTTGACTGGTAGGATTCCTCTCTCGCCATGGCCCAACAGCCCCTAGTGGGCCAGGCCACCCTCGTTATCGAGGTTTCAAGGTCACACTCAGACACAACACACTCGTTAGGACTTCTCTGGGCGAGTGATCAGCCCGACGCAGAGACCTCTACCTGACAACGCACAACACTCACAAGAGACAGACATCCATGCCCCCAGCGGGATTCGAACCCGCAATCCCAACAAGCGAGCGGCCGCAGACCCGTGCCTTAGACCGCGCAGCCACCGGGATCGGCTTTTCGTAAATTAAAGTTCCTAACACCAATGGTAGATTTTGCCCCCGCCAGCAGTGTTATTAGCCAAGTTATGCTTATGTCGGTAGGTCATGTAAAATGTTACTTTCTATATCGGAATTACGTGAGGCGCGTATAAATTCTGGCATATGTACTGTCAGTTTATGTTAAATGTTACATGATTGAGTATCGTGCAGCTTTGTCGTCAGGCCCGCTCCAAATGTATGCTGCTTCGACTTCGTAACGTGTTATGTAACCCGCAAAGCACGGTGGCCTCCAGTGTCTCTGCGCCAGCTCGTGTACGGATCATAACCAAATAGCTAACAACAGTGCTACGTGGACGCAATAATCGAATTTGTTCGTTTCAGTTGCTAGTCGACGTCTGTCTTGTCATGGCCAATGATGACCACTCATTTGCCAAAACATGTAGCTATATAATAATAATAATAATAATAATAATAATAATAATAATAATATTATTATTATTATTATTATTATCATCATTAAAAAGGAAATGTTGTGATCGACTGAAGCAAAATTGGAATAGCGTGTCTGGTCGCTGATGTCGGACTTGTAGCCTATATTTGAAGTGTCGTGGTGGTCTGTAATTGACACAGCCTCCGCGCTGCAACTGGAGGTGATGCAACCACGGACATTTGCACAGCAGATTAGCACTTGTTTCGCAAACCCAATAGATGACAAACACATCAAGCCTCCTCAACCCTTCCCCAATTCCCCCCCTCCCCAATTCAGGGATGACACAAGCGATTATGTGTCTGTATACCTGGAAAGTTAGTATAGTGCCTAGGACAGCCAAGATATCGTGGTTCGGTGCCTGGAAGGGGCACGAGATTAGTGACACCTCCGAAACGTCAAGACCGGTGGCGGGGTCCACCAAACCTCCAGTTCGCTGGGTACCGGATGCCCTTTCCTTGGCGGTAAAGCGAACGGGGTGTGAAGTTCAGCAGTCACGTGCCTCTATTGCCGAGGGTAGGAGAAGGTGGAGCTGTACTTCCACTCCCCTGATGTCTCCATGGCGTACACAAGGACCACTTTCCGTGATTTCAGGTTTGCGCTTCGATGTTGATGAGATCTGCACTCTTCTGGGATATTAAACAGTCTTATGTGGTAATTGTTTACCGACGTTTAGGGACAACGTAGACGGACCAAAATCAAGGGTGAACAAGTCTTCTTGGACTTCTTCACCCTTGAAGATAGGACAGATACGTTGTCCCGAAACGTCGGTAAACAATTACCACACGACGCTGTGTAATATCGCAGAAGTGAACAGATCTCAAGGGCAGCTGTAATTTTCAATTCTTCTCCATAACAAAGTTTTTATGACTTTTTAACTCTCTCGTTTTCGTGTCCTAGTCACAAAGTTAGGCCAACAAACAGCCAGTTTCGCGCTTCAGACTACTCCCGTCTGGCAGTGTGTGCATTTGTGTCTGTATTTGTTCAGCCAGTAGTGCCCCTCATTAGTGCCGGCTTATGCTACAGGGTGTTACCAGAATTGTCCATATGTATTTACTTGAGACTAGCGGACAGTGAGCCAGTACCCCAGTCGCTGTAACTGCACCCCGGTGATGGAAAGGGGTCACGTAAGCAGTAGGTTCGTTAGGTGATTTGTCAGAAAGTAAGTTTGTGACTTTTTATTGAGATGACTGCGGGCCGGGATAGCTCAGTCGGTATAGCGACTCGCTACGGGCTGGACGGTCTGGGGATCGAATCCCGATCGGGCGAGATTTTGGGCACCCGTTCAGACCGGCCCTGGGGCCCACCCAGCCTCTTATACAATGGGCACCGGGTCATTCTCGGGGTTAAAGAGGCGGTAACGTGCCGTTGACCACCCAACCCCATCTAGCGCCGAGGTTAAAGAAAGAGTAAAGCTATACCTTTACACCCTGTCTGGCCTATAATAGGCTGTTACCGCGTGACTTTTACGTATACCTTTTACAATATGCCGATCACAGTGGCCGCGCGATCTAAGGCGTAGGTGTGTGGCCGAGCGCTTGCTGGGATCGTGGGTTCGAATCCCACCGGTGGCATGGATTTTTTTCTCTTGTACAGTGTTTGTGTTGTAAGGTAGAGGTCTATGCGAGGGGCTGATCCTTCGTCCAGAGGAGTCCTATCGATTGTGGTGTGTGTCTGAGTGTGATCAAGTGAAAATAAAGAAACCCTGTACACCTACAGTGGACAAGTAGGTAGAAGGGACTGTGAAAGCCTTTACAAAACACACTTTGTTGCCCATGAAGCTCGCTCCATATCCGAAATTGCACTTACGGAGAGTGACTGAACATAAACTCAGAGTTTAAAGCTTTTGCCGTTTTTGCCATATTCTCTGCGAGGAGTTATAATAAATGCGCCTGTTAGCTGCGCCGTGCCTGGCTGTCCATCAGTTCTCCTTTACCAACTGGGGCACAAGTGAACGGATTTCCATGAAATTTAACATTCTTGAGTTTTGTTAAAATTCTTTTGAACATTCAAGTTTTGTTTCAAATCAGACATCAGTAAGGGGCACTTTATGTAAAGAATTATAAAATATAAGCATGTGCCGAGAGTTCTGTCTCGTTTTGTTTCGTTGCCCCTAAAGCCGTGAGAATGCAAGGAAAAAAGTGTTTGATGTCAGAGATGGGTTTCGTTTTATTCTAAAATTTTTGCGCGAAATAATTTTCTTTTTTCGCCGAGGTAGATATCGAAATAAATTGACGATACGCGTAGAAGTTCCTGCGGAAAGTGTTATTCATACGAACCTTGTCGGCGTGTTGATGCTGCCATTCAGAGGCAGATTTCGCAGTCTTGTCTGCAATGGTGTGTTTGTTGTGCCTGTCAACAGGGGAGCTACCAGTAAATGTATAGCCTTTACCGTAACGGTTATCTTCTACCCAAATGGACCGTAACAAAATATTCCGTGCATCTGTCAGAACTTAACGCCACAGCGAATTGCGCTTGTGTTGGAAAAGCACTTAACTGCATAAAAAGCACTCAAAAGTTTTTCAGAGTGAAAAGTATATATTAATAATTGTGTGTGTGTGTGTGTGTGTGTGTGTGTGTGTGTGTGTGTGTGTGTGTGCCGTGACAGCTCAGTCGGTATAACGACTCGCTACGGGCTGGACGGTCTGGGGATCGAATCCCGGTGGAGGCAAATTTTGCCGCACTCGTCCAGACCAGCCCTGGGGGCCACTCAGCGTCCCGTACAATGGGTAACGGGTTTCTTTCGCGGCGGTAAAGCGGTCGGAGTGTGGAGTTGACCACCCAACCCCATCTAGCGCCGAGGTTAAAGAAAGAGTGGAGCTATACGTGTGCTTCCCGTCTGGGACCTCATGGCAGGTTATAAGGTGAAATTTATATGTCAAAACATTTATGAAATTCTACGCGCATTGTGAAAATGACACGTCATTCCGCTACTGTTGCGGTTATACTTCCAAGTATTTTTCTATTTGCTGTTACCTGATGACGATTTGATTCTAAATACAGTAATGTGTTTACTGTCACAACGGTTTGAACAGAGGTTATAAAATTGTGTCTGCATATTTGTATAAAATGTTGTGAGACCTTCAAGATTACCGTGGTAACTGTACGTACCAGTTGCATTAAAATTTTAAAGCTCTGCGATTTGTGTTTTGTATTGATCTCAGAACAAACAGCGATTATATCCCTATACAGCATTATTTGACTTGCCTTTGTAATTAAGACGCTGTGTTTTCTGTGATGTAAGAATCGAACTTTATTATTTAGATAAAATCACGCTTCATGTGTATTAAGCACCCTCCAGGGCCGGTGATACGGACAGTGGATCGCAATCATTTCGAAACTTTCTGATAAGCAGAATCAGAATTTATCAGCAGGTGATCCGCTGATCAAGCAGCAGCCTTCATGTAGACTACTAGTTGATGAGCTGTAAACTTGCTTGTAATACAGTGTAACCGCCGATCCCAGTGGCCGCGCGGTCTAAGGCGTAGGTTTGTGGCTACTCGCTTGCTGGGATCGCGGGTTCGAATCCCGCCGGGACATGGATGTTTGTCTGTTGTGTTTGTTTTGTAGGTAGCGGCCTCTGCGACAAGCTTATCATTCGTTCAGAGGAGTCCTACTGGCTCTGTGTGTGTGTGTGTGTGTGTGTGTGTGTGTGTGTGTGAGAGTGTGTGTGAGTGTGTGTGAGTATGTGTGAGTGTGTGTGAGTTTGTGTGTGTGTGTGAGTGTGTGTGAGAGTGTGTGTGTGTGAGTGTGTGTGAGTTTGTGTGTGTGTGTGAGTGTGTGTGAGAGTGTGTGTGAGTGTGTGTGTGTGAGTTTGTGTGTGTGTGTGAGTGTGTGTGTGAGTGTGTGTGTGTGAGTGTGTGTGAGTTTGTGTGTGTGAGTGTGTGTGTGAGTGTGAGAGTGTGTGTGTATGTGTGTGAGTGTGTGTGTGTGAGTGTGTGTGTGTGAGAGTTTGTGTGTGTGTGTGTGTGTGTGTGTGAGTGTGAGAGTGTGTGTGTGAGTGTGTGTGTGTGAGTGTGTGTGAGTTTGTGTGTGTGTGTGAGTGTGTGTGTGAGTGTGTGAGTGTGTGTGTATGTGTGAGTGTGTGTGTGTGAGTGTGTGTGTGTGTGTGTGTGTGTGTGTGATCTAGCAACCTCAACAATGAGGCTGCCTAGGCCGGAGTTGGCCTGTTGCGCCACAGAAAATACAAGGCAGGCAATGTACGTATGACGTAATATTGTGGCGCGTTCGCGTAACCATTGTTGCTGTGGAAAAGCAATGAGTATTACGTATTATGAGTGTGTGTCTGTAGCCTTAGTTATCCAGCATGCAAAGCGCATGCGCCGTATTGTAGTGTCATCTGTGGCCTGTCTGCCTGTACCATATTTTCCCACATTATCTCATAAACGGCACGATTATCGGGAAAAAGTTATTGGATGTAAAGTGTGGGCTTTGAATTTCTTTCCAACGTTTGTCTGAACCATTCCTCACTGTGGGAAGAACTGTGCGAGATATTGTCACCAATGTACGTACGTCTTCATGTAGAGTACCCGCTGTTCTTCTCACATTTTAATGAAACTTGAATTTTCTCAACAGATTTTCGAAAAATACTGAAATGTCAGGTTTCATAAAAATCCGTCCAATGGGAGTCGAGTTGTTGCATGTGGACAGACGGACAGACATGACGAAGCCAATAGTCGCTTTTCGCAATTTTGCGAACGCGCCTAAACCCGTCCTAAATGCCTGCTCTTTGGAGACTGGTTAGGGCATGGCCTTAACCCTTTAAAGACGAAGCGTATCTGTTTTATATAAGGACTCAGTGCGTACCGCGCTGTAAACACTCTCCACTTCGAGTATAAAAACCAATCTCTTAATGTTTTATAAGACAAAAGTTGTTGTTTGTTCTGAGATCCGTACAAAACACATAAACGCAATGTGGGCACCACGTAGAATTTTTTAATGTTAAACCTGGTAGTACGTAAAGTTACCGCTAGGCTTTAAGAGGTTAAGGAACCCACATCCCAGTAAGCAGACTCTGTGTGTAGGAATCGACGCTTGTGACGACGGTTACGACTGAGAGACGAGCGACCACGTGGCCATTATCATCATTAACAGGGGTTAGACTAGAAGTTTCTGTTGGTGTATTGCGCCTTGCTGTTGCGTAATACTCAAGGAAAGCAAGGAGCAAAACGTGAAGCAGCGGACGTTGTACCTCGAGGCGCAATGATCGGGACATTTAGTAACTGAAGTTCCTATAATGAGACCGCGGAGTGGAGTACAGTGAACGGTGGTGGACGACACATCCCAAGGCTGCCCCCGCCCTCTGCCTGCTTTTGTGCCCCCCCTTCCGCAACAACTAGTGACGAAAGTAAATATACGTCCATGTCGGTTTGTAGGTGATATCAGCTGGTTGGTCGCCATGGCGATGGGTGACTGTTGTGTTGTGTCCTTCGCATCGCTCCGCAATTCTACCGCTACTGAAAATCTCCTTTTAGTGTTACTTCCAGGGCTGTGCGTTCGGTACACAAAAGCTCCGACTCCGCTATTTTTAAAACTTCCAACTCCGACTCCTTCATAAAAGCTTAATATGCATTAATAACGGTAAACCTATAAGACATTTCATCACCACCACGTGAACCATCAGGTTACTTTTTTGACTTATAACCTATATTTAAGTATAAGTCTAATGGTTACTGTAGCTATCAGGGCTCTGGAGTAGGAGTATCTAGTTAGGATTTTAGACTGAGGTAGGAGTCGGAGTCGGTACATTTTTACCGACTCCGACTCCACCTAAAAGTCCTTTCGACTCCGACGCCACCTAAAAATTCCTTCCGACTCCACAGCCCTGGTTACTTCGCCATTATAATTATAGCAGAGAAATCAACTTTACTTTTGTGTGTGGAGGTGTTGTGGGCCGCGATAGCTCAGTCGATAGAGGGATTCGCTGCGGGCTGGACGGTTCAGGGATCGAAACCCGGTGGGTGCGAGATTTTCCGCACCCGCCCAGACCGGCTTCGGCACCCTTCGAGCCTCCTGTACAGTGCGTAGCGGGTCTCTTTCCCCAGTGTAAGGTGGCCGGTGCGTGGCGTCAACCCTTTAAAGCCTAGCGGTAACTTTACATACCACCAGGTTTAACATTAAAAAATTCTACATGGTGCCCCCACATTGCGTTTATGTGTTTTGTACGGATCTCAGAACAAACAGCAACTTTTGCCTTATAAAACATTAAGAGATTGGTTTTTATAACCGAAGTGGAGAGTGTTTACAGCGCGGTACGCACTGAGTCCTTATATAAAACAGATACACTTCGTCTTTAAAGGACCACACCATCTAGCGCCGACGTTAAAGAAAGGGTAGATCTATACCTGTACTTCACCTCTGGTCCTTCGTGGCCTGTTCTGGCGTGAAATCTGTCTTTAACTTTTTATGTGGAGGGGTTGAAATATTTGCTTTTCATCAAAATTACTTAAATGAAATTGGGAAATAAACAAGACTGCAAATGGTGGGGTCCGTGACGCTGTACACGGACGTTAATTAGGCGTTCTTTACTATCAAAATGTCATACGGTTGCTCCGTAGAAGAAAGAGTACATGTAATTTCGTTTGTGCCTAAAAGAAAAGCCCTGCGTTCTGTGGTGCCGATTTTCACGAAGCTCACTAATGTTCAACAACATTATGTGCAGATCTTGAAATTTCACCAGAATCGGGCAATAAATGTGGAAATCGTGGGGCAGAAAGTAACTTACGCCTTCCAGTAGCTGATGGCATTCGCTGCGACGATTTTCATGAAAATCATTCGATAAATTCTTGTCGAAATATCCTGCACCAAATTGTATCCAACTCGGATAAGGAATATAAAAACTGCGGGCAACATTTTATTAAATCATACAGCTGGGCTTCGGTAACCATTCAGCATTAGACACGTGTTCATATCAATTTTTTGTCACAATGACCGATATTATTACCTCCCAAAATATTGACGTTTCCTCTGGAATCACCCTGTATATCAGATGAGATACGTGAGGACTATGTACCAAGACATGTACACACACATGTACTGCGCGTGTGTTTAATTTTGTTTAGTGTCTAATAACAGGGGTGTGTAAAGCTGGCTGAGAATCAAAACGTCAGTAATTTTAGTGAAAATCTCCCATACTGGATTTTAACAAAACCTGCGAAACGGTTTATAGAAAAGTCAGTTTATTGCTTCATACAAACGTTGTTGTATTAGGAATTATCGTGTACAAAATGCATGATAAATTGTGTAAATCTCCCATATCGAATTTAAAGAATAACAGTACGTGAGATAGACGAGTCGACTTTTTTCAGTAAACTAGGTTTTATGTATATGGTTAAAATATTAATTGCCCTGCCATATTTAGTGAATGTGTTCTGTACCAAATTTAATCAACATGTGTATAAAGCACTCATCGTTATGCGTGGAAAAATCCAGGAATGTTCTTATGTAAACTAACTGTTGCGTTATACATACATTACCCATCCACCTGTTTGTACAGTACCCTTGAAAACTGACTGATGTCTCATTTAAGCAAGTGTTTCAGGGAGAGAGGAAAAGAAAGGAACAAAAATTGGATCCGGCCGTCTTTTGAACCTCTTTGGGTTAGCAATATTGTTGTCTTTTTTTGAAATCTAAGCCCTATATTCCATCTGGTGAGGCGGATTTAAAAACGAAATGTTTCCAAGTATTATGACCTTCATACTGCGTTTCGTAAGCACACAGCAGGAAGCTTTGTAGTGCGTTTTGATCACGACGTGTGCAACATCCTGACGTAATGGTTCGAACCACACACGGTCGTCCACACAGTGATAGTTTCATGTGCAATAAAGCCAATTGTACCACTAACGCTTACCTTTCATGAGGTACGGAAAGTGAAAGTACCCATTTGCTGGCTTCTTCACATTTCTCGCGAAAAGCGCATGTTAACTTCGACATGTCTGTCCGTCTGTGTGTCCGCGTGTATTGGCTCTGCTTCCACTGGACGGATTTTCGTCAGATTTGATTCTGGGTACTTTTACGAAAATTTGTCGAGAAAATCCAAATCTGGTTAAAATCGGACAACAATGTCGGGCGCTTTACGTTAATATCTAAAGTAGACCGAAGTATTTTTTGGTGCCGGCGACATAAAATCTCCATTGAAACTTTATCTTCGAGCGAAGTGGCATCAGGCTAAAATAAACTCTGGTTTGTACATCTAGTTCCGCGGCATATAAATTAGAAATAAAGAAATATAGCGTCGATCACAAGTCTGTTTATGTGGTTATTTAATATTTACTGCATGTTTCGGCCGGTTGTAGCCATCATCAGGTGTGTCAGGTCACACATCTATTCTTTTCTCAAAGTGTTTTGTGATTTTGTGTACCTGATGGCCATAAAACGCCGAAACATGTAGTATATAATATATTAAATGGCTGTGTAAATTGTGATTGGCGTTATATTCCTTTGTATCTAGGTATCAGGCTGTTAGGATAGCCGAGGAGGTATAAATATTAGGCGAACGCGTAATGTTACGTTGCCTATTTTATTCAAGTGTTGCTCTGAGGTGCGAATACACACTTGTCGAACCGGCCAGTTCTTGGTTCTGTTATGCTGTTGTGTTTTATTGGGGTAGAAGTTCTGTCCCAATGTTTCGTTAGTCCGTCCTATGTTAAAATAGGCAACGATGTCTCGTTTACATGTTATTTTGTCATTGAGCTATTTTTACGTTGTCATTGATCTAATCAGTTGGCAAATCATTGATAAATACGAAGAGACAAACGACCTCGTATGTCGGTTCGGATTCCTGTGTGTTTAGGTGTGGGACAGGAATAAAGATGTGAAGAATCTAGCGTTATAATTGTGGCTGCATATTTCTGTTATTTTATACTATATAAAGCACGAACATCCATACGTCAATATACAGACCAATAAATAAACTCTACAACTGTCTAGGGAAAATACCTAATAGTATATATTATTCACAACTGCTACATGTTTCGACTCTTAAAGGACAATTTTCAAGGAGTCGCATCAATTTTGGAGAGAAGTGTACATAACTACGTACCTGAAATACACTTATGCAAATAAAAATGAAAAATTGAATAAGACTATGGATGTAAAGTGTGTCAATTACCCAACTGATATCGGCCCAGGTTCAGAATATTTACAATACATACACAAACTCATTATCTTTGATTAGAAGTGTGCTATGTTTTCATATTTAGGCGTTACATTATTTATTTTATACATTTTATTTAACAAAATTGCCCCCATTAATGTTTAATAACTTCTTTCTCGTGTTTGTGTACTTGTGAACAGCTTTTGCCTGTTTGGCAAAACTGCAAGATAAAAAATGCATCTTTATTTGGAACACCCTGTTGTGTGTGATACAATAAATAGACTGACAATTCCGTTAACACAGCGTGCAGCAATACAGTGAATGTGTACAGTTTTAATTGCGTTCATTACATTGTACTGTGGCACATTAATATTCTTATGTGTATTGCCCTCAAACACAACAAAGTTTTATTAACCCTCCAAAGCCCAGCTCTTACTTTACGTACCACCAGGTTTAACATTAAAAAATTCTATGTGGTGTCACTTTGTATGGATCTTACAACAAAGAGCGACTTTTGCCTTGCACAATATTAACAGAATAGTTTTGTACAACCGACGTGGAGAGTGTTTACTGCGCGGTACGCACTGATTCCTTATATAAAACAGACATGTTTCGTCTTTAAAGGGTTAAATTCATCTGTGAATGCATTCACTGATGAATTTAACAAAATTTTGTTACATTTATCAGTAAGTGCAGTCATTGAATAAAATTTTGTTGTGTTTGGCGGCAATACACATGATGATATTAAAGTGTACAGACTACACTGGAGCCGAAACGTGCAGCTTGTATGAATGTGTCGTCTTAATGGACGCAGTGTGTAACTGAAACGTTCTTATATTGAATACAGGCATATCTTGTTTGCAATATCACGAAAACTTTAAGGCATACAGGAAATTTGTATGAGGGAAAGCATGTATTTTATTTTTCTATATAATTTCTTCCCGGATTTTTTTCTCGGATAAATATTTAGTGAGGTACAGATGTGCAATGACGCATTTTAATCTTTATATAAGAACTCCCGCTATTTTTTTCGGATTTTGACTAAAATTGATATGTACGAAGACATCTTACTACTGCCGCTTATTAACAGTTTGCGTGAGACCCCGGTGAGCAGTGCTGTATTTGTTACGTGTGAAGATACAGACGTGACGAAGCCATGGGCGCGGTGTGTTGACATGCCAGACGTGTTACTTATCTCTGAGGAAGTAGCGTGTAACTCTTTTATAAGAGGGTAGAGACTTTTCCAGCGGACTGGGGCTTACTTTGAGGCTGTGACTGTGTGTTTTGGCTGTGGACGCCTTCCCCCCCCCCCCCACGCCCCCCACGTGTCATTGTGAGCAGTCACCACGGTAACCTTATTTGACTCTGTGCGCTCCTTTATCTCCGCCGCGTCTTTATCTTATCTCGCCTTACGTCTTTGCCTGCTTGATCAGTATCTTAGAGAAGCCAAGCCTCAGTACCTATCAGCGAGGCAGTGAGTGATATGCGAATGCACGATGCCAACGGTGTCGTCGATGCTATCCGGGAGTGTCTCCATCGGGATCCTGGCCGGTGTGGTATCCGGGCTGTGCTACCTGGTGGTAGCGGGCATCCGGTGGGCAGGGTGAGTACGTGGGAGGCCATGCTGCCTCGGTGTACTGTGTATCAGTTTGTCTCATTTCTGAGTGACCTAACTTGCACGTAACGCGGTGCCTCCTAAGGCAGTAACAAACGCACCTTTAATAAAGAGTTGGAGGCATGTAAGAAGTAAAGTGGCTTGTCTTCATAAGCATGAACCTCAGTACGAGGGCGTGTAACTCAAATACAGGTAATGCTGCGCCTCGTACTAACGTAGGACAGTTCAAGGTGTCCGGGTCACGTGTAAGTACTGGTGTGAGTCATACAGAGTAAGGTAGGAACAGTAACAAGGTGTCCGAGTCACGTGTAAGTAATGCCGTGAGTCATACAGAGTAAGGCAGGAACAGTAACAAGGTGTCCGAGTCACGTGTAAGTAATGCCGTGAGTCATACAGAGTAAGGCAGGAACAGTAACGAGGTGTCCGAGTCACGTGTAAGTAATGCCATGAGTCATACAGAGTAAGGTAGGAACAGTAACAAGGTGTCCGGGTCACGTGTAAGTACTGGTGTGAGTCATACACAGTAAGGTAGGAACAGTAACAAGGTGTCCGAGTCACGTGTAAGTAATGCCGTGAGTCATACAGAGTAAGGTAGGAACAGTAACAAGGTGTCCGGGTCACGTGTAAGTAATGCCGTGAGTCATACAGAGTAAGGTAGGAACAGTAACAAGGTGTCCGAGTCACGTGTAAATAATGCCGTGAGTCATACAGAGTAAGGCAGGAACAGTAACTAGGTGTCCGAGTCACGTGTAAGTAATGCCATGAGTCATACAGAGTAAGGTAGGGACAGTAACAAGGTGTCCGTGTCACGTGTAAGTAATGGTGTGAGTCATACAGAGTAAGGTAGGAACAGTAACAAGGTGTCCGGGTCACGTGTAAGTAATGCCGTGAGTCATACAGAGTAAGG
>BLKM01000280.1:488994-647316 GCA_013340265.1 Coptotermes formosanus
TGAAGTACACACAGCAGAGCCACTAGTGCCTGAGCCCAGTGCCTTTGAGGTTGAGATGGCTATTGGAAAACTAAAAAGCCACAAATCACCAGGTATTGATCAGATTCCAGCAGAATTGATTAAAGCAGGGGGTAGGATTATTCGGTCTGAAATCCATAAACTTATTATTTCTATTTGGAATAAGGAGGAATTGCCTGAGGAATGGAAGGAGTCGGTCATTGTGCCTATTTATAAGAAGGGTGAGAAGACAGATTGTAGTAACTATCGAGGCATATCACTTTTGTCGACTACATACAAAATTTTATCCGACATTCTTTTGTCAAGGTTAACTCCATATGCAGAGGAAATTATTGGGGATCGTCAGTGTGGATTTCGACATAACAGGTCAGCTACTGATCATATATTCAGCATTCGTCAAATACTTGAGAAAAAATGGGAATACAATGAGGCAGTGCATCAGCTATTTATAGACTTCAAGAAAGCCTATGATTCAGTTAGGAGGGAGGTCTTGTATAATATTCTCATTGAGTTCGGTATCCCCATGAAACTAGTAAGGTTAATAAAAATGTGCCAAAGTGAAACGTGTAGCAGAGTTCGGGTAGGCAAACATCTGTCTGACACGTTCCCTATTAAGAATGGCTTGAAACAAGGAGATGCTCTATCGCCATTGCTTTTCAACTTTGCTTTAGAATATGCCATTAGGAGGGTTCAGGCAAATCAGGAGGGCTTGAAATTGAATGGTACACATCAGCTTCTGGTTTATGCTGATGATGTTAATATATTGGGTGGAAGCGTACATAGCATAAAGAAAAATGCAGAAGATTTAATTATTGCTAGTAGGGAGATTGGTCTAGAAGTAAATGCTGAGAAAACTAAGTACATGGTCATGTCTCGAAATCAGAATGCAGGACACAATCACAACATAATTATAGATAATAAATCCTTTGAAAGGGTGGAAGAATTCAAATATTTGGGAGCAACCCTAACGAATCGAAACTCCATTCATGAAGAAATTAAGAGCAGATTGAAGTCGGGGAATGCTTGCTATCATTCGGTGCAGAATCTTTTGTCTTCCAGGTTGCTATCCAAAAACACAAAGATTAGGGTATACAGAACTATAATTTTACCTGTTGTTCTGTATGGATGCGAAACTTGGTCTCTCACACTGAGGGTGTTCGAGAATAGGGTGCTGAGGAGGATATTTGGGCCTAAGAGGGACGAGGCGACAGGGGAGTGGAGAAGACTACATAACGAGGAACTTAATGACCTGTACTCATCACCAAATATTATTCGGGTAATCAAATCGAGAAGACTGAGATGGGCGGGGCATGTGGCACGTATGGGGGAGGAGAGAGGTGCATACCGGATTTTGGTGGGGAGACCCGAGGGAAGGCGACCACTTGGGAGACCCAGGCGTAGATGGGAGGATAATATTAAGATGGATATTCGGGAAGTGGGATGGGAGGACATGAACTGGATTGATCTGGCTCAGGATAGGGACAGGTGGCGGGCTCTTGTGAATGCGGTAATGAACCTTCGGGTTCCATAAAATGCGGGGAATTTCTTGACTAGCTGAGAAAGTGTTAGCTTCTCAAGAAGGCCTCTGCTCCATGGAGTTAGTTAGTTAGTTAGTTAGTTAACTTTTGAAACCGCACCATTCTTTTGTGTATACCCTGTGTATAAAGTAATATATAATGATTAAGACGCAGCTTGGGGAGGGCGTGCGAAAACCGCCTTCACTCTCCCCCGTCCAGTACCCATTGAATAAGAGTGTGGGTGGGCCGCAGAACCGGTCGGCACGTTATCGAGGGAAGTAAAATTTGTCTTGGCCGTGTTATTATGTAATACAAACACCAGCATTATGAACACGTAATAAGCTGCTAAGTGTGATGTTACTCAGTACCGAAGTATGTTCTTCAACGTGGGCTGATTTTCTGCCTTTTTTATGACTTGTAGAACATTATGATCGTTTAATGTACTATTCCTTGGACATGAGGCATATTTCTTTCAATTTAGTAGGATACTTCGCTAAATGTCGTGTGTCGTAGGCCAAACGTTTTCTGGAATATTAACCTTTTAAAGCCTAGCGGTAACTTTACATACGACCAGGTTTAACATTAAAAAATTCTACGTGGTGCCCACATTGCGTTTATGTGTTTTGTACGGATCTCAGAACAAACAGCAACTTTTGCCTTATAAAACATTAAGAGATTGGTTTTTATAACCGAAGTGCAGTGTTTACAGCGCGGTACGCACTGAGTCCTTATATAAAACAGACACGCTTCGTCTTTAAAGGGTTAACTAAATAACCAGCCTTCACGTTTGCTGTCTCGCTACCACTGTATCAATCGCAGTTTCAGATGGCAGTGAAACGCAAAGTTCGCCGTAGAACAGGCCATGAAAGTCCAGCGGCAGAGTAGAGGTATGGCTCTACTGATTCTTTAACTTCGGCTCTAGATGGGCGTGGGTGGTCAGTGCCACCCCCCGCCCCATTCCCCGGCCACTTTACCCACGGCAAAGATAGCCGCTACCCGTTGTGTAGGAAGTTGGATGGCCCCCAGGTTCGGTCTGGACAGGTACGGAAAATCTCGCCCCCCCCCCACCGGGTTTCGATCACCGGACCGTCCAGCCCGTAGCGAGTCGCTGTAGCGGTCCACTTGCTGCGGCATTACCGTAAGGTTGTCTTCCATCAGCTCATCATGCACAAAGCTGCAAACGCGTGTCGGTGTGTGTTTTGGGTTGCTGCTTTATATGCACAAGGTCGTGCCATGCGTAGCGCATCTGTTGGCAGACACTGCCTAACAGAAGCGCCTATAGCAAGGTATTAAAAGTCATGCCAGTTACGTAATGTGAAAACTGTCGTCCCTCGCTATACCGCACCCCGCATTAATCCAGGTCCGTAGCCAGACCATAAACACAGTGTTTGCAGCGGCTTCTAGCGCGGGTGCGTATACGTATATAATGCTCTGTTATACATATACTGTGTATGTATGTATATGTGTGTGCATAAGCGTAAAAAGTGCCTTTATTAGGACCACAAAATCAACACTTTAATTACACAGTGCGCTCCACATCTTTGCACAAAACATCTTGCATTTACATACGTTTTTGAAAATGAGTTGTTTCCAACGGCGGCGGTTCAACAGAGGCAACACGTGGGTGCGGTAAGTTGTCGCACGTTTGTTAGCGGGCAGATCAGCAGGTCTGTCTGATATTTTGCAAATTCCCAGCGGGTGCATTGCGCACACCTACACCCCATTGACTAGGGGCCTGCGATAATCCGGTTCCCCGGGTGATGCTGACAGTTTAGGGCTAACTATACTCCAGTATTTCCCATTTGAAGTTATTATTGTAGTACCTGGAGGCCCTATGCTCCATATAGGAGTTACAGGACAGCAGCATTGTAGTATCTTAATAATAATAATAATAATAATAATAATATTTCCGCTTTAAGGAGTTCTAATTTGTCATGAGCAAAGGTTTTTTGTCTCGCAGTAAGCAGTACGAGACTCAGTAATTGTTTAATGTTTTCCATATTCCGTGCCATAGACTGATTATAAAATTTACTCCAAAAATTGCACGTTTCAGCCTCTATATAGCCATCCTCAGGGAGGCCTCTAACAAAGGAATACAACAATGACAGAGTCTGTTAAAGATGTGTCTGTGTGATTGTTGTTGATTTTGCGATTGTTGGATTAAATGCTGTGTACTCAGTAATCAGTTGCCCGAGTGACATATAAGTTAGGTAACGTACAGTAATATAGACATCTATATTCTGACTGCTGTGTGCACGTAGCCATGTGTAGCAGATGGTGCACACCAGACCTCTACATAGGCATCGTTGACAGTTAAGCATTTGCCCCACCGTTGTATCCCGGAATAGAAGCAATTGGGGTTAAATGTCTGCAGCCAGCAGGTGATAGCTGTTTCACACCGGCGTCTGTTGCAAGTCGCTTGCGAACGAGGTGGTTCTTAGGGTAGGATGCACAAATCCTGAGCATCAGGGCGCCGTTGTGGCTCCTGAGAATGGACCTGGTTTCGTGACACCGTTTGGTGCCTAGACTTTTGAGGCGGCTTCTAATTTTCTGGGAAATGTGGGCACCCCTGTCTTAACAGATCCAGAAAGGTTGAAATCAATGGGATCCAAATTGCCAGCTGGACGTGTGACTGGTTATGGCGCAAGGGCTGCGAGGTTATGGCTGGGGCGTACATAAGGGAGGGCTACCGGGCTGCAGCCCCTCCACCATACCCCTAAAACCGAAATTTAAGGAATACAGATTTTGTAGATATTATGATATCAAAAGTTCTACGTGATTTCCACTTCAGCCGAAACTAGCCACTGAAATCGGCTGATGACTAGCACATTAGAATTTTGAAAAATAAATTAATAGATTAAAAAACAAGAAGATAGAACACTGTGACTGAGTCAGGGAACATGTAGTTATATTCGTATATATATATATATATATATATATATATATATACAGTTGCTGACAGTGTTATGTTGTACTTATGATATGATTTTTATAACATAATTTTTAAAATGAAACGTAAATTACATATAGCTTCAGGGTAAGCCCGCCCCCCCGCCTCCCGGTAAGAAAAAATTCTGGGTCCGCACCAGGGTTATGGACAAGTTATTTTCTTTAGCCTTTTTGGCAGCCTGCAAGGACTGTCTTCTGGTAGCCTGCTGTTGTGAACACGGCAATGAACTTTTGTTTCATAAAATGGGACTTTTTTCCTCACTATCTGAGAAACTATTAGCTTCTCAAGAAAGACTGCTGCCTGTAGCTCATGAATGGCTAAGTGACCATTAACTTATCAATGATTCTTCTCCATGGAGTTCTACCTGCTCCTTTCTTACGTCCGGTTGCCCGTAGCGGCTCGTGTTTCCGGCCGAGGAAGGCCGAGTGTGACCGATGATTGCCGAACGGCTAGGTGGTCGTGCTTTGAGGTATGTGGTTTAGTGTTGTTGACATCGGACGCGGTGTGGCAGCTTCTTCTGGTATGTGCTCTGGGTTCGTAGCCCAGACATAGCCTTTATACATCGTGTGTACACTTTGCTGCTAACCTGGTGTAAGGTGATTCATCGTGTTGTTGAGTGGAGTCAGTAACAAAACGCTACTGGCATTAGTTCGTACGTTATTAATCACTGATGTATTAATTGACAAGTGCACTTAGTGCGACATGATGTGCGACAGTGGACACGAGAAACCCTGCCGTGTGTTTCTGTGAATGTGAGCATAGCTGATGAACTTGCTGCCAGGCTGGCGTCATCTGCACACAAAACGGAGGGCACAGAGCACGGGTGAGTTGCGAATGGGTCTCGAACCTAGGTCTTTCAGATTGGAATTTCCACATAATCTGCATTACTCGTGGATATTACACTGCTATACATAGAATGAGGGTTTTCGAGGATAGGGTGCTGAGAAATGTATTTGGGACTCAGAGGGACGAGGTAACAGCGGAATGGAGAAGAATACATAACGAGGAGCTTCATGATCCCTACTGCTTACCATATGGACGAGGCAAGTGGCCCGTACAGGGGAAAAGAGAAGTGCATAGAAGGTTTTGGTGGCGAACCCTGGAGGGGAGAGTCCATTCAGAAGATGTGGGCGTAGCTGGGAGGATAATATTAAAATGGATTGTCAAGAAGTTCGATGGGGAAGCGTGGACTGATCTGGCTCAGGATAGGGACAAGTGGTGCACTGCTGTTAACACTGTAATGAAATTTCGGGTTCCATAAAAGTGTGGAATTTCTTGACCAGATAAGGAACACGTAGTTTTGCAAGGACTTTCCCCAGAATAATTAGTTATTTAGTTACATTGTTACTGTGGACTGATCATGTAGAACACGTGACCTGAATTAGAAAATTAGGATGTGAATTCTTACAGATCATTTGGTAGATCTAAACGCAGACGAAATCCATCGTCGACTGAATGGCAAATCTGCTTCGTGTCTTGCAGATCTGTACTTTATATGTACATCGACCCGCAAACTGGCTGTCGTGACTCAATTTTTCGTCTGCTGTCGTGACAGTTTTTCGTCATCTATCACGACTGAGTTTTACGTCAGTTATACTGACTCAGTTTTACGTCAGTTATACTGACTCAGTTTTACGTCAGTTATACTGACTCAGTTTTTCGTCAGTTATCGTAGTTGCGCCAGACATATAGGGGCAGTACACATGCATGTGAACCTAGAATGTGACTATTTGCTTCCACGTTATTTCCAGCCCACTATACATCAGTTCTGCAATCCGGCGCTATTAGCCTGGGCTACTGAAAGCGTCGTTAAATAAGAGGGAAAGTTGTTCCTGTCCTCGCCGTGAACAATATAGGAGTATAGGTACAACCCCATTCATTCTCAACCTCGGCCCTATGTTGAGATGAGTGCTGAAGTTCATGCCCCAGCCTTGGCCACCGGAAAAAACGCCAGTGCCTGCTGAATAGGAGACTCGGTGGGCCCCAGGGCCGGTCTGGGCTTTTGGGAGAATGGAAAATATTTTGTCTTTAGAGGGATTAAAATCAGGTCCTTCGCCAAACCATTAAAAAGTGGGTGGAAGGCCTTCCAGTGCGGGTGCGTATACGTACATACGTTTCTATGCGTGTATAATGCTCTGTTATACATATACTGTGTATATATTGTGTATACAGAAGTGTAAAACGTGCCTTTGTCAGGACCGCAGAATTAACACTTTAGTTACACAATGCGCCATGTAACACTGCACAAAACATCTTGCATATACATACATTTTTGAAAATGAGTTTTTTCCAACCGCGGCGGTTCAACAGAAGCAATACGTGGGTGCGGTACGGTGTCGCACACTTTGTAGTGGGGAGGAGCGTCACGTCTGTCTTTGATATTTTGTAAATTCCTACTGGCTACATCCAGATTTGTAGTGGGTGCATTGCACACACACTTGCATCCGCCATAACTGCGGGCTTGATTCAAATCCCCGGACCCTCCAGCCTGTTGCCTAGTCACTATGCCAACTGAGCTATCGTGGCTCCGTCATTAAATGAACCACAAATAAAAATGTACGCGGATTTGGAGAGGTGAATATGTGAGTGAACTGGATGGATACAGAGAGTAGTCAAGTGCTGTGGCTACAGCAATGGAACTTGGAACTCCTGATCATGTAGCTAACTGTCAGCTGTTAAAGTAACGTAGTGTGTCGCCATCGTGGCGCCACGCTCTGTGATCCTCAGGTATTCCCGCACAGCACAGGAATGCCCGCATAAGCGCCTATCACGTCGGGTGTACAAACATTCTGTCCGGCTCTGCGTTATGGCGTTTCTGTCAAAAAAGTGCGTAACATAACGTACCGTAACCATGATTATAAAAATCAGCTGAAGATAAGCTAAATAAAAACCATACTTTAGGTAGGTAAAGGTAAATCTATCCCATTACAGGCCTGGACAGGGCCTGAGGGCTCCAGGAGGTTGAGGCTCCCACATTTCTAGACAATCGGCACATGAAGGTGGTAAGGTTGTCAGCCCTACGCACCGGCCGCCTTTACCCCCAGGAAATATTCCTGGTACTCATTTCTGTTAGGAGCTGAGTCGATCCCTGGGCTACAGTGCGGCCGGAAGGATTATGTCAATGGAAAATTCCGGTGACACCATCGGGAATCGAACCCGCGACCTTCCGGCTTATAGTGCAATGCCTCCACCAACTGCGCCACCGCGTGCCGCATACTTTAGGTAGGGGCGTAAGTTAATTTCTCTTCGTACTTTCCACATTTATTGTCCGATATGGGTGAAATTCTGTCTAACATCTACACATAATGCTGTTGAGTATGCGTGAGTGTCATGAAAATCGGCCCCAGAAGGCCACACTTTTCGTGTAGGCATAAATGAAATAACATTTAGGCGTGAGCCGTAAAATCGTACACCATTTTTAAAGTAAAGAACGCCTTGGTTATGTCTACGTACTACGTGGCCTAGTATACAATTTTAAATCTTGCTTCAATTCGAAACAGTCGACGAAAGCCTCAGTGCTGGATATTCTGTGGCCAAAACTGTTCAAATTGAGCAGCAATATTGCGTTACGGCCTTTCTTGTGGCCGCACATCTCGTGTCTCAGGGTTAACAGTCTGACCGCCAAACATTTACAGGTCTGTACTGAAACGCTGAACGTTTGTGTGCTGTACCACCATTCAGGTCGCCTGGTTTGGCAGGGTTGTTTTGGACGGCATTCAGAATTCTGATGCTTCCTGTTACTCGACTGTACAATCACATGTTTGCCAGAGACAAGATACGTCTGTCTCCCCTGCTTGTGATCAAGGTGTGTGTGTGGTGTTGCAGGGTCCTCCCTTATCGACGCAAATTACCCTATGCAGTCAGTGCCGCCGACGGGGGTGGGGGGGGGAAGCCGGTACAAATTACAGGGGCCGAGCAGTCTAGAAGGGGGCCCGTTGCATATGTTTTTGTCTTTCTCTGCAGTTGTCGACTGCACAAGTTAACCTTTTCAGACCAATCCCAAGTCACTCTCCAAATGATAGTCTCCGATTTAGTGTGAAGATTTTTAGCCGGTCTGCCTTTGGTTGGGGTGGGGGGGGGGGGCAGTTTTTCGCTGGGGCTAGAACTAGCTGTCGGCGACCCTGCCTGCAGTTTCCTTGGCCCTAAAGCTGAGCTACAGGTTTCATATCCTCTTTGGTAGTCTTTTTGAAAGGGGGGGGGGTTTATTTTAGATTATAACAACGAGTTTAAATAAAAAAAAAACCCCCCCCCCCCCAAATCGAAATTTAAAAAACACAGATTTTGTGGATACAACGATACGTGATTTACCCCTCGGCCGAAATCAGCCAGTGAAATCAGCTGCTGACTAATACATTAGAATTTTTAAAAGTAAAACCAGAAACTTAGGATGTCTTAAATAAAATTAAAAAACAAGAAGATGGAACATGTAGTTATATTCGTATGTATATAAATGCAGTTGCAGGCAGTGTTATGTTGTACTTACGACATGGTTTTTATAAAATACTTTTTAAAATAAAACATAAATTATATATAACCTCATGGTCAGCTCCCCGCCCTCCATGAAAAATGCTGGGTGCACACGTGTATGCAGTTTACCATATGCACACTCAATTCCGACTTAAGGCGAACCCTACGGAATAGAAATGCTATGTCAGTCGGGGAGTGGCTCTACTGTGTTTTGTCACAAGAATGGAATCCAGTCTGAAGCAATCCACAACAAATTTTAGTATTCTCTATGTTTGTGGGCCCCCCGGCAGCAGGGTGTGTGGTAGGAACCTTATCTACGCCACTGCTGACGTAAGAATATTTGTTCAAACAAAAGCTATCTTAGGAATCCAAGTTGACATGTCTCATGTACTGCTGGTAAAAATACCATATGGCACAGAATTCTGGTGGCGTCGGATTTGTCTCATCACCACCGCATCCAAAACGGCTCTGCAGTCCGTGCAGCCTCCTGTGTAGTGTGTACCGCGGATTAAAGCGGTCAGGACGTGAAGCTCATCATTCATCTCAAGCTAGTGTCGACATCAGGAACGTGTGGAGCGATAGTCTGACTCCACCATATGTGTTAACCTTTCAAAGCCTAGCGGTAACTTTACGTACGACCAGGTTTAACATTAAAAAATTCTACGTGGTGCCCACATTGCGTTTATGTGTTTTGTACGGATCTCAGAACAAACAGCAACTTTTGCCTTATAAAACATTAAGAGACTGGTTTTTATAACCGAGGTGGAGAGTGTTTACAGCGCGGTACGCACTGAGTCCTTATAAAACAGACACGCTTCGTCTTTAAAGGGTTAATGGGCTGATGCGTAATTATTAGGGTAGTAACAGGCAGGGAAAGGATCAGAAGTGTGCAGGCGGGACTGTGTCCTAAGTGAGAAACAGGTTAGTACATGGCATGTCCAGAGTTCTGTAAGAACGGCGCTATCAAAAACTTCGTAATGTTGGCAAGACTTGAGGTTCTCACAGCGGTGGTGCTGAGGATTCAGGTCTTCTGGGGTGTGACGCCGTGTTGTTGGGCGAGTAGCTTCCGACGTTTCAAAGGATCGTAGTTAAGGGTCAAGTAGTCCATGAAGGCGAACTTTTCCCGACGTTCCAAGGGCCCTGGTTCCTTTGTCTTGAGATTCAAGCTGCTCAAGATGTCATCCTGATTGGACCGGTTGACCCTGAAGATGAAGGCAGTACGTTCTTTGGAATCCTGGCGAAATATTCACCCAACGACACGTCGTCACATTCCTAAACACATGATTTTAGTAAATTTTGACGCGAGAGTTGAGTTTCTTTTTAGACGGGCCCTGCAGCAAATGCTATGGACGCACTGCAGCCTTGAGGCGTATTGTGCAAACCTGTGATGAAGATGATTAGTTTTTTCGTTTTCCAAGTAATGGACCACCGGTGGAATTAAACTGACAGGGGGAAACCAAAGTACTCGGGAAAGGACCTGTCCCAGTGCCACTTTGTTCACCACAAATCCCACATAGAGTGATCGAACCTGGGCCATCGTCGTGAGAGGCCGACGACTGACCGCCTGAGCAATGGCACGGTCTTGATGTGGGTTTTAACGAAGACTGAAGTTTTGTATGAAGTGACGACTTGTAGGTTGACAAGTAGTTACTGAAATTTCGGAGGAGATTGCAGCTACCTTCTTCAGGGTGTTCCAGGAAGACCCACAGCATACTCTTCGTGGATTACCCTGAAGATGGAGGCAGCGAGCTACTCCAGAACGTTAATAACTCTACCAGTCGTCACGGTATCACATGCCAGTGTCTGTTTCCGGTTTGCTGTGTTAGCATGCGGTGTGCGTGCCGCACAAACAATAGCGTAGCGGAAACGCTTTCCGTTGTTCGCCTAACAATGGCCGACGTGTGTAACGGGGCATTGGGAACACCAGGTGGAGATACCTGTATATGGCGCGAAATGAAACGTGCCTTTTTCCGAAGGGTTACTGACGACATTCGAAATGACTGCCCACATCGGGTGCGCTCCCAGAATTTTTCATTGGGGGGGGGGGGGCTGACCTTGAGGCTATATATAATTTATGTTGGATTTTGGCAAATTATGTTATAAAAGTCATGTTGTAAGTATAACATAACACCGTGTGCAACTGCATTTATATACATACGAATGTAACTACATGTGTCATGCCTCAATCACAGTGTTTTGACTTCTTGTTTTTTTTTAATTTTATGTATTTATTTTTAAAAATTCCAAGACTTTGTAGACATTTTGATATCAAATTTTTATGTGATTTCCCTTTTAGCCGAAATCAGCCACTGAAATCAGCTGCTGACTAATACGTTAGAATTTTTAAAAGTAAAACCAGAAACTTAGGCTGTCTTAGATGAAATTAAAAAAACAAGAAGATAGAACGCTGTGATTGAGTCATGGAAATGTAGTTATATTCGTCTGTATATAAATGACGTTGCAAACAGTGTTATGTTGTACTTACGACATGATTTTTTACAATAATTTGTGAAAACAAATATAAATTCTACATAGCCTCAGGGTCAGCCCCGCCCTCCAAATGAAAAATTCTGGATGCGCGCGTCCTATAGACCACCAAACATCCGATTTACTTCGTACCGTGAGTAAATCGGCCAGGGGTGCGTGAAGGTGATCACTCCTGCCTAATGCAGAGTTTAAGAATGAGTGGAGCTATACCTCCACTCGCCCATGTTTTGACATCATAGACTAGGACAACACTACTTTGGCCTGTCATGCCTTAATTGTCGTGGGAATGAATCCTGCACTCCGCACGGCGCCGCTGCTGTCGCCCTGCTGTATTGAAGGGAGTGTACTGACACTTCCAACATCCAAACGCTTTTTAGTAACATTTAAAAAATCAGTTCCTGCCTAACAGGAAACACATTGCTTCTCCATCACAAAGACCAACTGGTTAATGCTGTATTCGTTCATTCTGCAGTCTGTCTTACGACAGGTCCATAGCCTCTTCCAAAGCGAGTTCTCCACAGCGTGCGATCTAGTGCTTCCTCTTTCAATTTCCAGTATTCTCTCCTTTCCTTAAATTCATCCGTTAGCGGCTTACGTCTTCTTCCTCGACTTCCCGTCACTTCTATCGTTCCCTTTATCTTTCCTTCAATAACGTGTTTTAGAGGGCAGTCCTACGCAAGATGTGATCAGTCCAGTTAGTAAAGGTAAAGGTTCACCCTATAACAGGCCCTGAGGGCCCAATTGGGGGAGCAGAGGTATAACTCCACCCGTTCGTGAGCCTCGGCACGAGGAAGGGATGGGGTGGCTAGCCCCGCGCCCCGGCTGATTTACCCCCGGTAAAGAGACCCGGTACCCATTGTACAGGAGGCTGGGTGGGCCCCAGGGCCGGTCTGGACGGGTGCGGAAAATCTCGCCCCCACCGGGATTCGATCCCCGGACCGTCCAGCCCGTAGCGATTCGCTATACCGACTGAGCTATCCCGGCCCCTCCCAGTCCAGTTAGCCTTCCTTCCTTTTACTGTACGTAGGATATTCCTCTCCTCCTTGACTCTATGTAACACTTCTTCATTTCTCACACGATCGGTCCAACTGATCTTCTCCATCCTTCTCCAGCACCACATTTAAAAACTTCCCAGATATTTCTGATATACTTTCCGAAGTGTCCAAGTTTCAGCACCATACAAAGCTATGCACCAAATATAGCACTTTACTAGTTTCTTCCTTAAATTTAAGTCCAATTTGCTGGTGAAAACAGCCTTCTGCTTTTTTAATTCTGCTTTTGCTATGCAATCCTGGATTTAATTTCACGTGTACATCTTACATCATTTGTTTTCATGCTACCCAGTTGTTTAAATATTCCACATTATCCGGTTGTTTTTGATCTGTCATAATCTGTACTGGTGATGGTTGCCTTGATATTCTCATTACCCTTACTTTTTATACATTCATTTCCACTCCATATGATTTTTCCAGTTTCAATTAGTCTACCAAATATGCGTGTCTCATCCCCGGGGCTAAAGCGGACGGGGCGTGGCACAGACCACCCAGCCCCATCTGGCCCCGAGAATAAAGAAAGATTAGAGCTATATGGTACTTCTCCCTCTGTGGGCCTTCATGGCAGGTTACAGAGTGAACATTGCCTTTCGTTTTTACCTATACCTATCACTCGTGCCCTCTAGCACCGTTTCTTGCTTAGCCAGCAGCGCAAGTTCAGGGCTACGTACGGTGACATAATGAAGCACACGTCCCCTGAAGTCACGCAGATTTATGAATGTACATAGACCCTACTGGCACAGTGTAGAACGGGGAAACATGGGACATTTGAAGATTCAAGTTTTAGGGATGTTGTGCAGGGCTGAGTGGTGAGTATTTGCCGATGTTTCGGAAGAACGAATGCCTTTATCTTGAGCAACGAGCAGTCCAGGAAGTGAGTCACTCTTCTTGGACTGCAAGACACCCCAGAGGGCTTTAGTCTTGGTCAACACCGCTCTGAGAACCTCAGTTCTCGCATCGTGGCCAGTTTCAGCATGGCAAGGACGTAACGTTATACTTACCAATAGTACAGGACTTTGCCATTTAGCTTTCTGTTCGTCAGTTGAGTTACACAAGGATAACGTCTGTTGTCTCAACTCGGACGTCGGGAAGTCTCCATGTCGGCTGAGACCGGAAAAAGTTGCTGTTCTTTTCTCTTTTTTCCCCCCAAATGGCAAGATGAAGCCGATGCTTCCGGAAGGGTGGTGGGAGGGGAGGAGGCTTCATACAGAGGAGTGGTACTCGGATTTTTGGACATTTTCCAACTTTTGGTTAAAGTTGGACAACAGTAAAGGACTTGCGCGCATTCGAACGTAAATACGCTAAATGCGGATTGAAGAGTGTGGAATGAAAGTTGTAGAGTAAAACTGTTTCCTGAAGGCGCATGTGGGAGTGGAGGTATAAATCCTGTTATTCCTGACCTCAGCGGTAGTTGGAAGTGAGTGTTTAATTTCACGCCCCCGTCGTTTGAGCCTCCGGTGAACAGCCCCAACAGCGCGTTATTTAACCTTTTAAAGCCTAGCGGTAACTTTACATACCACTGGGTTTAACATTAAAAAATTCTACGTGGTGCCCACATTGCGTTTATGTGTTTTGTACGGGTCTCAGAACAAACAGCAACTTTTGCCTTATAAAACATTAAGAGATTGGTTTTTATAACCGAAGTGGAGAGTGTTTACAGCGCGGTACGCACTAAGTCCTTATATAAAACAGATACGCTTCGTCTTCAAAGGGTTAATAGGAGGCGGGGTGGGCGTCAGAGCCGGTCTGGATGGTTTGGAGAAGAGAAAAACGCGTTACACCTGCTTGGGATCGAAGCACGACCGTCCAGCCCGTAGCCTGCTCACTGTATTGACACATGTAACCAAACACATTATTTTGTACTAGTCGAACCCGTATGAATAATTCACACGTAGAAACAGTAAAATATTTAATGGATAAAAATCACAGCATCTTAATCTTCTTAAACATTAAAAATTATATTTACTAATGCTTGATGCTGGGTAATTTCTTTCATAGACCAACGGCTCAGAAGCAACGTGTAAATAAGAAACAAAAAGTTGAAATTGACAGTCCTGCCTCAAGTGGAGGCCAAGGGAAGTACATGAAATATGTTAGCTTCCCTTGGCTTCCCCGTGAGGCAGCACTGTCAGTTCTTAACTTTGGCCTTTTTTTTTTGCTTAAAAACAATATTTTTGAGAAGGAATTAATAAAAACAAATGATATTGGCATCAATGCCAATTCATAAGCTTTCTAAAAATGTCTGTCTTGAAAAGACCCGTCCGGTAGTTAAGTAGATCGTGATTTTGCAAACAGACGTTACCGTATTAATGTATATGATGATAATCTGTTGAGAGACAGGCTGTGATTGAATTGACGGTTTTGCTGCAAATTGAAGATTAGTGTGAATGTCGGTTATTTCCTTTTTTTGTGCTCGATATTTGTACTAGTTTCAGGAAATTACGTATTACATTATGTAACCAGGAAGCCGCTTATATCAACTGGAGAAAGTTTGCTATAGGATGGCGATCCTTTCCCCTTCGCTTACAGCGTGCTTTTGCACGATGTGTGCCCATGCCAAACCAGTACGCCGACTTCGGCTGCCAGTTGCTGAGATTGTATGGAGTCGTTTGTAGGTAAATGAGTATGGAGCATTGCTGGGACGTTACTGACAAGGGAAAACTGAATTACTGGGAGAAAGACCTGTCCCAGTGCTACTTTATCCATCACGTATCACATAAGAAATGGCCTGGTATCGAACTCACGCCTCCGCAGTGACAGGCCGGCGACTAACAGCCGAATAATTGAAGTACAAAATATTCAGTCTAAACACAACTATTTATTTCTGAAGGAAATCAGCTACATGTTTCGGCTAAAATATAAGCATCATCAGGCTGATGACGACAACAGAAAGGAAAAATTCTCAAACCCATGCAGCACGCTTGTCCATGAGTGAGATATTAGAATAGCCCGTGACCGGATGGAGTGTAGAACCAGAGTCGTCTGGACAAAAGGATCCCTGACCACTCTGCTGCAATTAGAGTGCTAAATGACCACAGTACTACTTGATCCCAGCACTTGAAAGGTGCCATTAAATCTTAACTGAAAATTAAGCAAGTTATTCTAAGCGCTCTACTATGAAAGCATTACGCATGCTTCGTTTCGTAGACCTTACCTCTTCTACCCATTCACAGCAGGTGTCCAGGTCGTTTATTTTCACTTGATCACACTCAGACACACACCACAGTCGGTAGGACTCCTCTAGACGAGGGATCGGCCCGTCGCAGAGACCCCTACCTGGCAACACAAACATTCACAAGAGACCAACATCTATGCACCCGGTGGGATTCGAACCCACGACCCCAGCAAGCGCTCGGCCGCAGACCTACGCCTTAGACCGCGCGGCCACTGGGACCGGCCTTCACGTATGTATGACATGAAAATATAGCTCAGGAGTCGGTCCCAGTGGCCGCGCGGTCTAAGGCTTAGGTCTGCAGCCTAGCGCTTGCTGGGGTCGTGGGTTCGAATCCCACCGCGTGCATAGATGTTGGTCTCTTGTGAATGTTTGTGTTGTCAGGTAGAGGTCTCTGCGAAGGGCCGATCGCTTGTCCAGAGGAGTCCTGCCGACTGTGGTGGGTGTCTGAGTGTGGTCAAGTGAAAATAAAAACCCTCTACACCTGCTGTGAACAAGCAGGTAGAAGAGGGAAGGGCTACGAAACTAAACGATATTAGACAGGATGTTCCACTTAAAACCGGCCCGCCTTCTTGATTTGGCCTTGCAATCGGACCGATTTTAAGTGGAACACCCTTTAGAATGCAGTGAGTTGAGAGCTTCACGCTTCATCCCCTTTACGTCTGATAGGAAGCTGGGTGTAGACTCGGTAGTTCAACGGTTGTCTGCTACTGAACCTTTTTTTAATATTTATTTCAAAGATGATTTTGGCAGTATTTACAGTATACAAAAGAAAATCCCAAAATTCTTCATATATGCAATTTAGCTCACTATGAGTGCGTGAAACAGAAGTTAAAGATAAGGAAATATGAATAACATTAGCGAAAAAAGACACTGAACCTTTCCAGTGTGTTCAGTAATTTGAGGATACGTATCCAGTGCCTCAAGGTGCACGGGGGCACACCCCACGCACAACACTCCATATGCTTTCACTTTCACTCTCGTTTCGCGTCACCACAACGATGGACTAGACTTACGGTAGTGTTGTCAGCGCGCCGCAGTGTTCGCACGTGTGTTCAGATATATGGGTTTTTGCTGTGTTTGTCTCAACGCCACATCTAATTTGTAGTTTTTTTTTGTTCAGTTATAAGGGAGTTTGTGTTTACATTTATGGGCAATGTGCACATTTATTGATATGTTACGTAGTAAATTTTGTGAGAAATTTTAAGCATCAAGAGAGATTCTTGTGTTTGTATATATCGGAAATGCTTGGTGGCAGTTCTTATGTTAATTTTTGTTTACAATTTTTGTTCCTTTTATTGCTTGCAGTTGTGTTTAGCTGTATAGGTCTTTACTGTTTTGGATACAGTCTGACTGTAGCTGTGTGACAAATTAAATGATTTGTTGTGGACATTAAAATAGCTCATCTCAGCTCAGCATTGACACATTAACCATCTTTATGTTGACTTATGTCAAACTAAAACACCGTCTTTCATTCATACGACTGTGCGAACGTGCACATAACTTGCAATGATAAACCGTTACAAATATATTATGGCAAAAAAGAAATACGGGAGAAATATTTCTACTTTATTAACGCTCAGTGTAATCACAGTAGAAGTAACTGACGTTCCTGGGCATAGAGGGGATTCATATTCTGTAGTGGGTTAGTTCCTGAAACGGCTGCTTTTTTGCATCATAGAATTTTTGTGATATCAGGTGTCATTCTAATGTAATGCTACAGCTCGGGCGTGTTCAGGGTTTTCTGTGTGTTTAGTGGCTTTTTTTAAAAACTGCTTTATAGGTGCGTTCGCATAAA
The DNA here is from genome assembly GCA_013340265.1 of Coptotermes formosanus. Classification (NCBI taxonomy): domain Eukaryota; kingdom Metazoa; phylum Arthropoda; class Insecta; order Blattodea; family Rhinotermitidae; genus Coptotermes; species Coptotermes formosanus. Next base: position 506,456 of record BLKM01000280.1, read on the forward strand.
TAGCGAAAAGAGTGTATTAGCTTTGACATATCTGTCCGTCTGTCTGCGTGTATCAGCGCGGCTCACACCGGACGGATTTCCGCGAAATTTGATTTTGAAAAAATCTGTAGATAAATTTCAAATCTGGTTAAAATCGCACAAAAATGTCGGCCGCTTTACATGAAGGCTTATGTTTATATTGTTGACAGCGGTAAGAATTGTTTTGTAGCTTGACAGCTTTATAAAGGGAGTATCTTTTTGCGTTTCTGTGGCAACACTCAACGGTTACGCGAACGCACCACAGTGTTACGTTGTACGTTCACTTAGATACTAGGATAGCAGCAGACACACAGTTTATAAAGTCATGAATGTAGTTTTCCCAGCATCTTGAAGGAGGTATTTGTATTAAGGCAATTAAATTAGGCTGTCTGATCAAAATAAGCGGTGAAACTGGTAACTTTTGTATAGCCGTCCCTCGGTAATCCGGATCCCCCTGTGGTCCGGACAATTTTCGACCAAATATAGCATAGTATTCCCATTTAAATTATTATTAGAGTATATTATTATTATTATTTGCTGCTAGGTACACTATTTCTGCTTTAAGTAGTTCTGCTTGAACATTGAGTGATGTTACCCATACCACGAAATTTCCTGTCGGTGACCCTGTTTACTAGGTAATTCCGACCTCCCCGCCCCCCATTATTATTATTCCTAGTAATCGAGCGCCGGTGGAATGAAATTGACAGGGGAAAAACCTGTCCCAATGCCACTTTGTCCACCACAAATCCCACCTGGACTGACCCAGGATCGAACCCGGGCCTCCGCGGTGGGAGACCGGCGGCTAACCGCCTGAGCCATGGCACGGCCCCCCGTCCCCCATACACTTCGGATGACCGAGGGACTACCGTACTTTCATGGGACGGGCCTTTGGGCTGACGAAGACACAACGGACAGCGACTTGTGCAAAGTACCCAGAGTTCCGCTGTCTTCAGACAAGTTGCGGGTTCTTCTAGCTTCGTACGCAGCGGTTACCGAGAATTACATTTTCGCCCATCTCTGCAGACTAATGCGGTACCTTGCGTTCGCCTAGGGATTAGGTACTGAATGAGGCAAGTCAACATAAGCAGAACATGAGGACTGCAGGGCTGGTAGCAGCACTGTACTATCGGAAACGCGTGCTACACAGGCAGACCGCTGGGTCACCGGAACTGGGACCTTGTCGTGGGTCATGTGGTCAGTCGCCGGCCTTGAAGATTGACGGCAAAAGAAAACCGTGCCATGGAAGTGTAGGCCGTACAGGAGCGTGGAAGTGAAACGCCACTCATTCTAGACGTCAGCGGCAAATGGTGCTGAGTCGTCAGGAACGCTTTCCGGCTCTTTCGCCGTCCTTCACGGTACCAACTGGATAGGGCCAACATGCGGTCTGAACGAAGTGGTGGCGAGGAGAGAAATTTCTGCTTGTTCTGAAGATTGAATCCCGGTTTCCCAACCCTGTAATGAGATATCCCGCTTTATGGGCTTACTTTACCTTCAAGGGTTAGTAACACTGTTTGATCGGAAACGGTTCCGATTTTACATGTATAAAGAACTGTGACGTATATACACGGGCATTATTTTATTTGACAAGTATCCATAGTTATTTCCCGTAGACTTGATTATTATACGTAGATGCCCATACAGTGGCTGAATTCCCAGTTGATTATCGGAGAGTTCTGGTTCTAGAACCATTCGCTCTGCGCAACACATTACACCTGCCTCAAAACCTGCCTTGTAAATTCGGACAATTTGATAAGACGCCAAAAGTTTTCGGCCAGTATGCCCCCTTCTAGACAGTGACAGAACAAGCAGAAGAAACGTGCGTTCTGCATCCTGTTTTGTAACTATGTTCCACAAACTCTGCATGAAGCAAAACTGAATTTTATGAAGTGGTACCGTCATTGGTTACATAATGGATAAATAGATCCCATACTCATTCCATTTAACAGTGAAACTTTGTTTTAAAGTTGGTGAATACGTGAAAACAGTTATCTCACGTTAATCTACGTAGTGTCCTTAGATGTTGAGGTTGGTGTGGCAGGTAAATGAAGTGCTGGTCGTTGTTAATTTTGCGAAGGTCGAGATGGGTGGTGAGTCACGTTTTATGTTAGACATCCCAGTTGTGTTCTATAGTATACAGAGTATTATGTAATTGTTGTCGACACAAATGTATATTAACATTACTATTAAATCCTTATACAGCTGTTCCACTTAAAACCGGCCCGCTTGCACGGCGAAATCACGAAAACAGGACAGTTTTTAGTGGACCATTCTGTAGTATATGGCCGTATACTCTAAAAATCTAATTGTAATATTAACAAACATTTGTGTCGTCGTCGGAAATTACATTAAAAAAAAGCCACGTTGCTTAACCAGTAAGTGACTAATTAGAGCAAATTTATTTCTGTATAGCAAACGTAGCTCCTGCAAAACTGTTAGATTTTGTCTGTTGTACAAGGATCGTAAAGTGGTAGCCGCTGCTAAGTTTTCGAAGGCCAAAGTGCAAGATTGTAACCGTGTTGGCTAATAAGAGGCGAAGTGTTAGAGCAGCATGCTTTATGGATGAGGGAGTTCCTGTTGACAAAGTTTCGTGTGCTGTCGTAATGGAAATGTGACATATTTGACCACGTGTAATCTCTCGAAGGCCAAGTTGTAGACAGCTGGATGATGTGGCTGGCCTGTTATATATCTCTGACCACCGATGAGGACCCTGGCCGCATGCAGCAACAGCAGCATGGGAGTATGGCGGTATTTATGACCATCTTCCTCGTGTGTTGCATAGAGGCTGTGATTGTTAAGATTGTGACTACAGAAGAAGACACCGTGCCACGTCTGGGCTCGATGCTGCTATCTGCAGGAGAAGAAGAAGACCATGACGATTAACAGGTCATTGTTGTAACAGTGGCGGCTCGTAAGATTGGTCCGGTGCCTCTAAATATAAGAAAAAAATTTGTATAGGTACTTTTGGATATGGATAAATTACTGTACAGATTTATAGTTAAGTTGTTGTTTGTGAAATGATCATATACGAGAGTTTAGTGTACCCCACATATCAGCCGCCTCTGGATGTAAGAGCTGAGATTTTGCTTAAGCGACATTTTACATTTCAGGGCTTAATAATAGGGCTCGTTGAATTGGCTGTGGCAGAGTCCAATCGCCGGTTTCGATTTTTTCTTTTCGTTACGAAAAATTCGACGCCTCATTCCGTGATTTTATTTATTCTTTTATAGAATGAAGACGGGAAATTTTAAATGATTCTTTAAAAATTTTATTCTGGTGAATCCCTACGAAAGAATGCATCTTTGTCATTCAAGTTTTTCAGAGGTTTCAATTAATTCGTCGGCTGATTACGAACTGAGTGAGGAAGACTCGAACTTGCAGAGGGGTGGGTGTTGTATTGGTCAATACTTTCCCGTTTTTAGCCATATGTCCCGTTACATGTCTGCCATTTCTTAAGATGGTTCGCACGTACCTGGAGAAGTCCCTCCTTTACAGGAAGTGGCACGCCGGAAATGCGTACGGTAATGCCTCAGGCCAACTTCTCTGTATGGCGATCGAGGCGCCTCTACAGGCTGGCAAGCGCCCAGTGCGCGCCTTTGTATGCTGGCAAGTTGGTGGACTGATATGGCTTAAAATACGGGACACAAAAAGTCTGTCTATGTTGTGTTGAAATCAGAGCAACAGAAGTTAAGTGATGAACTATAAACAAGTATATACAGGGTGTTTCAAAAGGAATCTGCTATACTTCGGGAGAACGTTCCTTAGGTTAAATCATGTCAGTGTAACCAGACATAGGCTTACCTATGTTCTAAGTTGAACGGCTACGGAGACAATTGCGATGTAAGTTTTAAAGAAGGAGAGCTGGTACATTTATTGAGGAGGGAGGAAGGGAGGGAGGGAGGGAAGGAAAACGTGAAGAAATTTTATGTCAGTGTAGTTTTTATGCGTGTGCAGTGGCCTAGCCAGGTTTTATGGCGCCTAGGGCAAGAAATCACCATGGCCGACCCTCACCGACGTTATGAACTTAAAAAATCATGTATTGGATTTTATTTTATTTTATTTTGCTGAATAATTGAAACCTTGTTGAACGCAGGAAACCAATTTTTTCCCATTTAAAATATTCGTTTTGCCGCCTCTTGGACTTTGCCTTTCCAGGCGACCGCACCAGTTGCCTCCCCCCACTGTCTGTGCAGTAAAAAAACAAAATAATTTCCCTTGCTTGTAATTAATTTGGATGGCATGGATTACCTTAAGTTCTACCTTATATGATATAATGCACTTGGTTTTTTGATTGCGTGAATGAGTTACTAGTTGACGGTAGTTCCGCCAGATGTCAGTCGTCATTACGAAGCAGTCAAGAGGTACGTATTTTTCGGTCGGTGTTGCATACTCGGTGATTTCATATTCGTCTAGCACTATAAGGTATAAGAATAGATTAGTTGAAGGGTTATCTGTGGAAGTCATTGCTAGAGGTGTCGTGTAGTAGCGCGTGGATATTACATTAACTCCGTCATATAACGGAAACGTTCCTGGTTTGTGTTTAATTCCATCTGACGAAAGCGCCTGTTGAGTCCGCGCTGCGTAATTCTACAGTCTTTTCGCAGCAATCCGTCTTTAATACTGCTCAAATGTCTCCGGTGTGTGGAAGTGTGTTTCGGCGTTTTTAAACTTAGAATTTCGAAGCACTTTTTGTTTTGCATTTTCACAGACCTTCCTTAATAAAGTGAAGGTTTTATCCTCGTCAAAGGATATCGATCTGTGTCGGGCTTTTGTGCAGGCCCGCCGACAGCGGGTTCGGCCCCCCCCCCCCCCAAGCAAGAGCGGACCGGAAGGGAAAAAATAAGGAAACAAAGTAGAGCGCTCGTACACAAGATGGCCGCTAGCCGCAAGTACCGCCAACACGACAAATCACTACCTAATTACATCTGATACTACTCATAAAGACCAAAACATATACAAACGTAGTCGGGCCCCCTTCCAGACGGCCGGGCTGCGGTAATTTATGTCGGCTTCCCCTTGCCCCGTCTCATTGACACCGCTTTTGTGAACATGGGAATGACAACCTGGGCTCAGTTCCTCAAGAAGGACTCTGCTTCATTAACTTTGTAGTTTGGTGGGTTAGATAGTTGCTTAGTTGAAGGCTGAAAGGCAAATTGGCAATTCAGAAACGCTTTTAAGAAGATGTCGATTACATGTCAGTTGTCTGAGGTGACCACTCCATAAGAAACAGCCCGAGTTGGTCCCCAGCCACCATGTTTTTTACGACAGCAGACCGTCCTACTGCGTTTCTCACATAGCATATCGTCAGGTTTTATGTTTTGCCGGAAGAGGGACTGATTCTGTTGACACACTTCCGGTACGCTTCCACAAGTGGCCAGTCGGCCTGTCGTGACATAATGCAGGTGCTTCTGGTTTGATATTCATGCAGGCAGATCAGCGTTTTTTTTTCAGAAGGGAGGAGAAAACAGAGAAGAAACAGGGCGTGGGGGTGCGGTGCAGTGATGGGAAGTGAATTTATTACAGTAAAAGCTGCGATATCCGGTATTGGATTATCCGGAAATCTCTATTAACTGGCGAACTGACAAAGAGTTTTAAGTTAAGCAAGGAGAGACTTACTCTGTTATGTTGTGTAAATGCACCTGCACTTGTTACGTAAAGTGATGAAAAGGACTAGAAAGTGCAGCATGGAAAACAGGACGGGATATCAGGTGACAAGTTAAATGGTTAGGTCTGTCCATGAGGTTGCTAGGTGCACTAAGATTCATGTTAAGTACAATGTTCTGATATCCGGAAAATTGCGATATCCGGCAAACATTTGGTCCCAGGGTGCCGGATATCGCAGATTTTACTATATTACGGGGGCAGCAGAAGCGTTTAGTGTTCTGAAGCTTCCCAGGCTGTGACTGTTAGTCCTTCTAGCAAAGATAGGGTGGAAAACAAGGCGAAAACCTTGGATAGTGGAAATTGTAGCGTGACGGGAAAGAAACTTTGGTGTTATGCAGCGGATGAAAGAAGTAGAATACTCGGGCTGTTTTGTGCTTGGAGGGAAGCGCTAGTGACGAAATTTTGATAAAGTTTAGAGGGCTAGGTTTTGGGCAAAAGTTTTGAAGCTAATTTTGGCAGGGCTGTATGAGAATCACTCATTTGCAACGCGGATTTAAAGTTTAAAATTAACCTGAATTGTACGTAAAGTGTCAGTTTCTACCGCGCAGTAAACACACTGCGTCTCGGTTATTGAAACCAATCAGTTAATGCTGTATAAGGAAATAATCGCTGGTTGTTCTGAGATCCATCCAAACACATAAATACACTGTGTGGGCAGAACGTAGAACTTTACAGTGTTAAACGTGGTGGTAGTACATAAAGTAACCCGGAATAAAGCCCGAAAAAATTTGTTATAGGAAATAGATCGAAAGATTCGTATATTCTAATATTTTCTTGAAGTGACGTACCCCTACGTTTGGGCCAATACAATCAAACTGCTTCTTGCAGCGACTGCAGCTTTGTATTAACCCTTTAAAGACGAAGCGTATCTGTTTTATATAAGGACTCAGTGCGTACCGCGCTGTAAACACTCCACTTGGGTTATAAAAACCAATCTCTTTACGTTTTATAAGGCAAAAGTTGCTGTTTGTTCTGAGATCCGTACAAAACACATAAACGCAATGTGGGCACCACGTAGAATTTTTTAATGTTAAGCCTGGTCGTATGTAAAGTTACCGCTAGGCTTTAAAGGTTTAAACAGCTGCCACATATAATTTATTGAGGAGGGCGCAAACACTGACAAACGAAGGCAAAGGGGACATACGACTTTGATTTTGGGGTTTGCACAAGAGTTGTATATGTTTAGTTTATTATTGGTCGTTAATTGGTGCACCATAACAGTCCTGTAAATAATACTTGTACATTCAGTTCCTTCCTCACAGAAAACACAGTACGTCTCGCTTACAAATTCATTACTATCATTAGTCGAAGTCAGTGTAATTTCCTATTCTTTTGAGATTTGCAAGAAACGCACAAAATGCAGACTTTTGTAATGTTATTATGTGATACAGACAGGGTGATTTTGTGGGAAATGTCAGTGTTTTGGGAGGTGATAGTACCGGTCAGTATGAGAAAAAAGTTCATATGAACATGTGCCTAATTCAGAATGGTTACGGAGATATTGCTCTTTGAATCTACAAATACGAAATCATTGTGAATGGTAATAAAGAAAGAACTAAAATTATATATAATCACACCAACTAGTGCGTAAGCTACAAGTAAAAGAATCTTAGTAAAAGATATCAGTTACAACCCGATATGTTTCGGTGCTCTGAGGCACCATCATCAGGGGAAAAACATAAAAACATTGAGCGACAAAACACTAGATGGCCGGACAACATAAAAAAATACTTACTGTTAATTTTATTTTAATTTTAATGTGATGTTCCAAGGAAAATTTTTTACACAGAAATGACAAATCTGTTACATTTCACAATAACTGTTCGAAAATCCCACCGTCACCCTCAGTGCACTTTAGAACTCGTGTCCGAAGATCGCGTGCTGTTCGTCTGAGTTGGTCTTCACGTTTCTTTATGCGGGCAGCAGCATTCAAAATGCGAGCGAGCAATTCGTTTCGTGTATCCATGTTCCTCTTTAAACTTCGCTCTACGTGCAACTCCACAAACAAAGATGTAACCAGTTAGGTGTGCAGAGTCAAACAGCTGTACCTCGGTAACCATTCAGAATTAGACACATGTTCATATGAACTTTTTTTTTCTCACAATGACCGCTATACCAACTCCCAAAATATTAACATTTCCTCCTGCATCACTCTGTATAGTTGCCACTGCTCTTTAACTAGTTTGTTGTAGTTTACTCAGTTACATTCGCTCGCTTCCTTATTTCCCGTTTTAAAAACAAGATGCTTCTAACTTCATTTGCTTTTTATAATGGTAGGGACGTCTGTGTATTTGTGATTTGCGTCTACTTATGTATTACTGGAATATAAGATACAGTTTTATTGGTTTATTTCGTTTAGGCGCGTCTATAGTTTTGGAATGTGCTTGAACAGTATAGCGATTATTTCATCTGGCCCATATCGCTGGTCACTTCAAGCCGCTATTCTGTCGAGCGTGTGGGCGACCGCCGAGGTGGCTGCGGTTTATGCGATAATCCACCCGACTTTAAATGACCAAGTATATAGGCCAAATAAAATAATGACCATAAACTACCACATTCCAAGTCTCCATATGATATTGCTGGCCGTCTGCCTTATGTCTTACTCAAATGCAGGAATTATCTGAATGTTCTATTTATTTTTTTGAGTTTTGATGGTTTGTTTCAGTTTTGCCAATAGCGATCCGCCCCATTTGTTACTCGATTGTTAGACGCGCCTAACTGATTTAAGCAGAGTTTGTCCCGCTTACTTTTTCAACCACTTGAGTGTAAGATGGTTTGTTTGTTGGTTCCCCAGCAAACTGCACTCCTCGCCGCAGGCAGAGGGTGAAGCCGTGGGATGTCAGCAATGCGAAACCTCGACATCGGGGCGCGAATGTGCCGCCTGCGTGCGTCGTAGGTGAGGACTGTTTTCATTCACAGTGCGTAGGGATCCCATTTTTAAAAAAAACAAAAAGTGGGACCCTTAATAACATTTAGGTCGGGAGGGGAAGAAGGTACAAAGCAATTTTTAACCCGTCACACACAATAAAAAAGCAGTGTCATTTATTAATGTTACTACATCATTATTACTCAACGTGATGATATACAGATACAAATATGAAATTAGTAGTAGTAGTAGTAGTAGTGGTAGTAGTAGTAGTAGGCACTCAGTTAACTTTACATTTCCTTTCCTCATTTTTCGCAGTCTCAGACCAGACTCTATAATCACTACAGTCAATTTATTACACCAACCAAATGCACTCCAGTTTTCACATATAAATGTTATACATAAATCTCTCACATATTTCCATGTTAGTGCAACACCACCAACAATATAATTATGGTTTGTTAAAAAGCGCATTTATCTTCTATACAATATTTTAATCCTCTTTTAACTGTATGTGTTTTAAAATAGAGGCTGTACCTTTTATGCGATAGAGATATTAACAACGTAGCCTACAACAGATAGTGGAACCATATTAAGAGTGGCTCGTAAATGACTATTGGTTTTAGATTTGGCAGCCTGCGCTCCCTGATGATGTTGCACTAGCACCGAAACATGTCGCAGCTTTATGTGTGACACTTAGGCGTATGTGTGCGTATTAGGGTGTGTTTGGTTGTTGTAATAAACTGACTCTGTTGATCAAGATAATGTACGGAGTGAACAATTTTAAAGTGACTCACGCTCTATAATCGGTAACCGACATATCTTCCGCTCCCTCTCCTGTTTCTTCCTGTTAGTGGCTGGCTGATGGCTGTCTAATTCTTCTAGCAGTTTTCTACTGCTGTGGGGAAGTCAAAATGTTCGTACGCATTACCAGAAATGTCGTATTTTTATGGCTTGTAAAGTCCCGGAACATTTGATGTCCCGGGTAAAATTTTGCGTCACAACGGGAGCAGGTGCGCACCCAGAATTTTTCCTTGGGGGGGGGGGGGCCCTGACCCTGAGGCTATATATAATTTGTGTGTGATTTTAAAAATTGTGTTGTAAAAACCATGTTGTAAGTACAACATAACTCTGCCTGCAACTGCATTTATGTACATACGAATATACATACATGTTTCATGACTCAATCACAGTGTCCTGTCTTCTTTTTTTTTTTTTAATTTTCTCATTTATTTTTCAAAATTCTAAGGTACTAGTCATCAGCCGATTTCAGTGGCCGCTTTCGGCTGAAGGAGAAATTACGTTAAACATTTGATATCATAATATCTACAAAATCTGCATTTTTTAAATTTCGGTTTTGGGGGTTTAGGGGGCTGCAGCCGGGCAGCCCCCCCCCCCCCTTGGTGCGCCCTTGAATGAGACAGAGCTCTGTAAAACCCATGAAACCGGGACGAATTGGATCCCTAACAGTACAGCGCCGCATGAATGTGGTTTACTCAGCCAGTAATGTTGTGAAGGCACGGACGGCTTTCTGTTTCTGCCGCAGCTGTGTCTGTTCCATGATGTCATCTGTCATACTCAAAGGTCAAAGTAATGCTGTCCCTGTGCTTAAATAAAGCGTCACGACATGAAAGCAGGGGTGAGAGGAGGTGTAGTTCCACTCATTCGGAACCTCGACACTAATTGGAGGTGGGTGGTCACCGTGTGAGCACGGCGGCTTTAACCCAGGGATGAAAGCCCCCCCCCCCCGTGCCCATTGATTAGGATGCTGGGTGGGATCGTGAGTCGGTGTGGATCTCTTGCCCTTGTGGACATTCGAACCACGATTCGTTGGTCATCCAGCCCGCTGCCTAGTCAGTATAGGCTACCTGCTGGGCTATCCCATCTCCGTATAAGTATTATGTGATGTAAACGCTAACTAATTCCATTGAGCAGAGGCCTTCTTGAGAAGCTAACAGTTTCTCAGCTAGTCATGAAATTCCCCGCATTTTATGGAACCCGGACGTTCATTCACAAGAGCCCGCCACCTGTCTCCATCCTGAGTCAGCTCAATCCAGTCCATAGTACCAAAGAATCGGTCCAGGTCCGAGGCTGCTTTGTCTGTTTCGTAACATAATAATTTTTTACAGTGAGGAGTTGTTAGCACCTCGCCCAACCCCCCAAGCTGGAGGACCACCCCTTGTCGGCTGTCCGCGACTGCCTATTCAATATATTCGCATCTACCCTCCATAACTGGAGGCCGTTCCTCCATCCTCAACCTGAGGACGCGCCATACCGTGGTGACAGGGACCCACTTAACACGGATGTAAACGCTAATTTTAGTCATTGTTCCAGCCGCCCAACGCTGTTCGTGTCTTTCAATCATTCACCCAGCAGTGCAGCCTGTAAAGACACTGGCATCACGTGACACGCACGTACTGATCACGTGCGTGTCAAGGTATTAGTAAGAACAGTTAAATACATAGAGAATAATTAGGAAAGAATGTAACATTTCACACGTTTGTAATGAAGAAAACATTAAGCTTACAGTTACGTTGTTAAAGCATGAAGCATTTTCCCATGTTAATTACCAACACACTTTTACAGCTTTCCTACGAGTTGTTAAACGTACGACGTCATTGTAGGCTAGCTAGTTACTTCAGAAGTGTTACCGTTTTTGTGAATTTCCCCGTATTGAAACCACAGAAAGCATGGCTGTGGACGGTTGGTATGCCTGGTGTTTTAGTCCCGGCTGGCCTGTGTCAGCTAGCCAAAAACGATGCGCGTAGTGGGGCTTTTCATTAGCAGCATGCATGTGGTGCGAGCTGCTCGACGACTGGACAGTATGTAGCAGTTCCAGTGGGATGTCGAGGAAGCGTCAATGGGATGGACTTACTTCTGCTCCTGCAGCATGGCTATGTGGCTCTATATTTACTACCATACTTTATATCTGTTGTCAGTTTTCCATCCGTATATATGCTATGAGAATCGTCTCAGCATGTGAAATCTCTCGTGTAGTTCTCAGTGGGAAATGATCAGCCAGATTAAGAGATCCCTTGTGGCATTACAGAGAGAGACAAAGAAACCTGATTTTGTGATAAGTAGAAGTGCTTAATTATGTGATGCTTATATAGCTGATATTCCTAAGTAAGTAAATGAGTCATTCTTGAGAAGTTAATAGTGCCAGAGCTAGTCAAGAAATTCCCTGCACCGGGACGCACCTAAGAGGGGGGCTGCGGGGTTGCAGCCCCTCCCCCCCAAATCAAAATTTAAAAAATGCAGATTTTGTAGACGTGATGACATCAAACGTTTCGTATGATTTATCCTTCACCTGAAATCGGCTGAGGACTAGTACACTGGAATTTTAAGAAATAAAATAAATAGCGGAAGATGTCTTACATGAAATTAAAAAAACCAAGAAAATTGAATCTTGCAATTTAGAGTAGGTGGGTGAGTCATGGAACATGTAGCTATATTTGTACATACAGTATATAAATGCAGTTACAAACAGTGTTATGTTACAGTTATGCTTATGACATGATTTTTATGACATAACGTTTAAAATCGAATGTAAATTATGTATAGCCTAAGGGTCAGCCTAACCCCCAACCCCCGTGAAGAAATTCTGGGTGCACACCTGTCCCTGCATAACATGGAACCTGAATGTATGTTACCATGGTCACAAAAGCCTACAATTGGAGTCTGTCCCGAGCTAGGTGTATCTAGTCGACACTCTCCAAACTTATTTCCTGAAGGTCCATATTAATATACTTCCATCTTCAGCTAGGTCTTCCAATTGGTCAGCTTTCCTCAGAGTTTTTTTACCAAAACTCTGGATGAATTTCCCTTTGCTCTGATGTGTGCTATGTGCCCCACCCATCTCTTCCTCTTCGATCCGGTCACCATAATCTGTGGTGAGCAGGGGTGCACAAATCCCCAGCACCAGATCACCCAGGTGATCTAATCATGTATGGTGGCACCTAATGTTTGTGTATCTTCAGTGTGGAATTTGCCTCACGTCACCATTCTGTAACCTGTAATGTTCAGGTGGGTGCTAGATTTATGGAAGTACCAATCATGAAGGTCCTCATTATGCAGTTTTCTGCTGTCCACTGTTACCTCCTCCCTCTTGAGCCCTCAGAACAGTATTCAGACGCGTTCAGTCTAAGTTTTGCCCTTAGTGCAAGAGACAGAGTTTCACGGCTGTGTGAAACAGAAAGGTCTGATGGCAGTTTTGGGTTCTGAATCAGATGGTAGCCAGCATTCCCTGAATTCAATCTGCTCTTAATTTCTTCGTGAATTCAATTTTGAACTTGACATTCATTGTGGTGACAGTAAGGGGCAATATTTAATTGAAATCATAATTATGTTGCCCTTACTGCTGTATGTGCGTGCATACATATGAGTATTGTTGGTAGTACTGCATTACGTTTCAGGGAGCTGAAGCTGCAGTCGGGCGACTGGTTCTACAGACACATACAGAGCCGCTTCTCCAGGAACACCAGCCTTTCAGAGAATAGCACAGGTGTGTACCTGCACACACTCCGGTCTTGTCAAATTGATGTCGCATGTAATGCCTGCATTGGGGCTTTTGTATAACACCCAGCTATTATTGACACTTGTAAGACTGAAGTTAATGGAAATTATATGTGAAAATTCAGGTGACACCTCACAGAGAACACAGTCCATGTCTATTATAAAGACCAGGCAGTGAATGCTGTTGAGGAAACTAATTGCTATATATTGTGACAATCACATGGCACATACATACGCCATGTGGCAAAATGTGGAGTTGCGGAATGTTACAGTAGGCAGTACATACTGGTAACTAGGCTTTAAATGGTTAATCTTCATTATGCTTTCATTAAACAAAGAGTCTTAAGTTAGCGCACTAAGGCAGATGTGTCTTTTTGTTATATTACAAAGGATTTTTATTAAATTTTTTATTGGGGGATCTTCACTCAAAGTTCAGTGATTTCATTTTTATTTTTATCAGATCATTGTTACCCCCACAAAAATAAAAGCATGCCAACACTGGTTTTTACCTCATGAAAATTCATTTGTGCAAAAGAAAATTCGCGTGTGGCATGAAGTGTAGCTCATATGTGGAACTTCTATAGCAGACATTTTTCTCCATGTTTCAGCGCATGATAATGGGACTGCTATGGAACCGGAATCAGCCCAAGTACGAGAGTTCATTGAGCGGTTGGTAGAGGCACTGGTGTCAGGCCAACTTGATGACGTCAAATTGAACCGCTTGTACACACACCCAGAATGTGAGTAGCATGAACGTTGAGATGAGATGTTGGATAGCTGCAGTGTGCTGATGTTGATATCACAGTCCGTATCAGGAACAAGCCGTGGACACTTTGCCCCCCTCCTGTCTTTACAGAACATGTTCTCTAGCTGTGAATGTCTATGCCCCCACTACAACATCCTCAACAACATTTCGTGTAGACAATATGGAGAGCATTTCGGGTCAGAGTTCTACCTGTCATCCCAAAACATTCCTTTATGGGAAAGAATATCAGTATATATCTTGTTACCACCTGAGACTGTACCAGTGCTGCCCAATTCACACTGAACCGTGACGTAAACACATAACAGTCACCATGCATTGCAGGCGATGGAACAACTGAATGTTCCCATAGACAGCCTCATATTAAAGCTACAGAAATCATTCCTACAAATGATAGGAATTACAAATGCTTCAAGTGTAACCCTCTGTGCCTACTTCAATATCCCCCTCTGGCCTGTAGCAACCAGCCCAAATTGCTTGTCACTGGTCAGAGTTTTTATGTAGTCACCGCTATCAGCATTGCTATGAACAGAATGTCTAGACAACTAGAGGGTTCTGTTGGAGGAGGTCAGTTTCTGTCCTTTCACAAACAGAACCTTTGGTTTTGCTTGTTAAGATCTGCCTCCTGTCACTAACTCTGTGTACCCCAGTTAAATAGCAGTTGCTTTCCTTGATTTTTGGCATCCTTATTATGTTTAAGTTTCATCTTAACCCTGTATCTCTTATTCATAATTTTTAGGGTCCCTTATTAATCTGCAGCTCCTCCCCTCACTGTTACACGACCTTCCATTGTATCCTCCTGTTAACACGAACATTGTCTGAGCATCCATCATCTACTCCAGTATCCTGCTATTAAGTTCCAGCCCATGTGCACTCTGTCTGCAGAAGTGTCTTCTTTCATTCCTGAGATAGGCATTTAGTAAGGTCACAAATCCATCAGGGACTTGTGTAAGATGTGTATGTCCCTGTAAACAAGGGACACCTTAAACCACTGCCTAGCATGTTGATGAAGTAGGTATCATTGATCAGCATGGAACTTTCTGCCTGCATGTCAAAGATTAAGTCTCTGTAATCTTGCTTGATGTGTTGCAAACTTGGGTGTATCTGATTCCACAAACCTTAAATGGTATTGTCATTGTTCCAACAAGATGGGATGCAATATGTCTGATAACTGGTTGCCCAGCCTTTACAGTTTTATTATCTATGTTTTGTTGGAAGGCATGCAGTTTCCTGATTAGATGCAATGTCTTGAGTGCCTGTTTACTTCATCAACTAGTAACTCCACTGTGGATCTAAAGAGTCTGATGTAATCTGCTATTTGTGTCCACTTTAACTTTATTGTTAATAGATGTGACCACATAAACTGCTGTTTGGATATCAGCGTGGTAACATGATTAGAGATTTCATCTCCTGGTACATCTGAACTCCAAAATTTATGTAAATAATTTTTAAACATTTAGTTCTACCTCACAGATATGTACTGCAGGAATTATAAGAAACGCCCAAATATACTGCAGGAATAATTCATTGCTTTTAGCAGTAAATTTGGTGGTAGACTGGATGCTGGAGTCCCTCCTGAGAAGCAAGTGGTTGATCAGCTAGTGAAATTTTCCACAATTTTTGGAAACCGATAGGTCATTAACATGTTCACAGGCGCCCACCCTTGGTCCATGTCTTGAGCCAGATGGATTCAGACACCTTCGCATATATTTAAGATCCATTTTAATATTATACACCCATCTATCTGTGAGTCTTTCTCCAGTATTTTACTTCCAAACTTCACTTGCATTTCTCTTCCTACCCATGTATGTCACATACCCTCTATGCCTCATTCTCCATGATTGTTATGCCCCTAACCACAAGTGCCATCATCTTCTGACAAACATATGGAACTACTTGTATGATTCTGCTGGTCAGCAGTGAACAGTGGGGTATGTTTTATTGGCAGAATGTTTCCTGTCAACATGTGTCAGTATCACGGCAGTGAACTGCTTCACAGGACATGCAAGGACTCTCTCTCCCATAGGTGTGGATTGTGACCATTTTCTGAATTGAATACATTTTTATAGCTATTTTCACAATCGAAAGGTGTACAGGTATGCCTTTTGTTTTACCATGCTGATCTGTTAGACGTTATACCTAGAGAACTACTGAAGTGATTTTCATGAAATTCTGTATTGGTAGTTTCACTGACATTTATTTGTACGTTTCAGTTTTGGTTAAAATCAGACATGTATGATGGACGTTAATGTACATTTCTTCACGCATTTCGAGTAACTCATTAAATATGTTTCAGAAGGAAAACTTTCTGAAATTAAAGCTGCAGAGACAGGTGAAGTACATACTCACAGTTTATGCCTGGTACGCTTGTTCTTCAATCTTATGGCTTTTGAGATAATAAGCAGAATTTTTATGCTATGCATTTTTTCTTAACTCGTTTAACTGTATAAAAAACACCCAGGTACTGCATCGTTTAGGTCAAGACCTCTTCCGTGCTTCCTTTCTTTCCATTTCATTTTTCACAACTTATCGAACTGTCTGATGGTACATAATCAGCGATATGGTATTGCTAAATAATCTGCCATATGAATCAGTATAATTCAGCACTGCTGAATGCTGCATGCTAAGCAGTGAAGCCGTTAGTAAGGTGTGGACGGTAACAGTTTGCTTCTGTAAATAGCTCACTCTCAAAGGTGCTCTATGCAGATGAGTTAGAAATATGCAACATTTTTTAATCATCCTCTGTGTCCTCTTGCCCAAGACAGAAGGGCATGTTTCATAAGGAAGTAGACCTTTGCTAACCTGATACAGCAGTTCTGTAGTGAACATGGAATGAGTATCAGTATCAGTATTGCATGTACATACCAGGTATGTCATGTAAGTAAATACTGAGCACCTGTAAATGAAACTGATGCGGAGATGCAAGTTTTCTGCGATGTGCTGCAGTGTCATTGAGTGTGTAGTTCCCAGTGTTCTGTAGGATCATTGTGTCTTTAGGTTGGTGGTCAAGCAGCATTGTTCTGTTGCTTGGCCCTGAGCACAAAGGCACAATGGTTGTACAAGAAGTCAGGACTTGCACACCCAACAACACATTGTTACAACGCAGAAAACTTTAATCTTCAACAACACCGCCGTGAGCACCTCAGATCTGACACAGTCTGATGTGTTTCTGTAAGTATCACACACCTAAAGTAAAAGGACCACATCTGAACAGGAGCATAAAAATGTTTTGTGGGTCTGTGTCAAAGCCTAAGTTTCTTTTCAGTATTGTGCAATAAGGCCACATCTGAGGTTGCTGTCCTTTTTGTAAACATCAACTTAACCTATATCTGGGCCTACAAAACATTTCTTCTCCCCCAGAAATGAGACAAAGATTTGCAGTGTGTAGGGGCGCACCCAAAAGGGGGTGCTGTCAGGCTGCAGCCCCCTTCCAAACCCCCCAAAACCGAAATTTAAAAAACACAGATTCTGTAGATATTGTTGTGTCAAGAGTGTTACGTGATTTGCCCTTCAGCTGGAATCAGACACTGAAATTGGCTGATGACTGGTACATTAGAATTTTGAAAGATAAATTAATAAAGTTTAAAAAATAAGACAATAGGACACTTTTGTTGAGTCGTGCAACATATGGTTATATTCATGTGTATATAAATGCAGTTACAACAGTGTTATTGTATACTTATCACATGATTTTTATAACATAATTTTTAAAATCTAACATAACTTATACATAGCCTGGGGCTCAGACCCCCCCCCCCACCTCACCAGTGAAAAATTCTGGGTGCACACCTGGCAGTGTGTCTTGTTTTAAAAAAACATATTGCTTTATTTTTTTCGTCTGTGTTCCTTTTATTCTGGGCGTGCAGTTTATCAAGTTATGTATCTCAACAAATGTTACTATTTGTAGTCATGTCATGTGTTTGGAAAGTACTGTACATACATGAATCCACATACTGCTACCTGTACATAGTCTGAAGGTGCTTGTTCTCTAACAATGTGCAGAATTGCTACAGTGCTTCAAACAGCAGTATCTATTGCCTGGAATTGCTTTTGCAGCATGAGTGGAGGAACTGATTGTGGAAAATCAGTTAAGTTATCCCCTTACTTATCACCAAAGTAGGGCATGCTCTCTGAAAATGTTAGTGGTGCTTGAACTTAAGACTGTGTGCAGGGCGTGTGATATAATTTGTCACGTGGAAACTATGATTTTATTCAATGGTTTACTTTATCAGCCAAATGAACTGTAGTGATGTCCGGAACACTTGTATCTAAGATCCTGGGTAAAAGTGTATCTCCATCTCAGTTTAGCACTTGCAGATTGCATAATAATCACATGTATATACAAGGTGTACTACATGATACATTAAAACAATTTCATATTTTACACATTCACATCTCACATACCTCACTACACACATATGTGCACAGTCATATGCAACATTATATCACTCAACTCTACAAGTATTGAGGTCTGATTCCTTTGAATCCCTCTTTAAGCCTATATGTGTTGCACAGACAACATAAGTTCACCCAGCTGCCAAGCTGTCATTGGAGACACAGAACATAGCAAAATGTGGGCACAGTGGTATTCATGGTCCAGTTTTACGGAAATTGCAGTTCGTGTCTAGTATGTATAAAAGCATAAATTTATTACCAGTTTTCTGTCTTCTAGTGTGACCCTAATAGAAGACACCTAAACAGTATTAAATTTACTCCATTGTCTTGCCAGCATATACAGTAGCCATTAAAGCAATATGCAAGTATTATGCTACAGTTGTCAAGTATAATTGATATTCTCTTTTCCAGTGTTATTTTGAATTATGTGAGTAAATTTTAGTGTCTGAATTTCAGCATTTGTTATTCTTCAAAATTTTGGCTGCTGTATGTTGTAACATTCACATCAAAAGAAATTATATCAGATGAAGGCTGTAGTACTAAAATCTCTTTCCAATCATCGAATACAGAAATAGATGGACATACACATGGTATTTAATGCAGTTTCAAAACCAGGTCTATCTTCCTTCAGAACTTTTTATAAAAATTAGATGTGTGGTGAGCATGCAGTTTTCAGTTCAACTGAAATCAGCTGCTGTTTGAAGCATTCAGCTTGCAGGGTGCTTGTGGTACTAACCCCTGGGGCAATATGGGTTGTGGTTGTTTGCAGATGACCGCATGTTTGCGTACCATCACTCTGCTCTGTGTGAGAACCTCGTTCAGCTGTCATTTGCCTTGCAGATGGCGATCATGAGTAAGTGACCAGCATTATGTTGTAAATAGTCTGCAATTGGTTCTGCTGATGTCTTGTTTATCCCTTTGAAGCTTAAATTCATCTGCATAATGTTAAGGGAGATAAGAAATGTCCACAAAGGAAAGAATGTTCAGTGCATACTCCTGATTATCGCAACCAGCGAACACGGGTGACCGTGGTAAACACGGTAACCATGCCCACATTAGTAACCAAAGTAGTCATAAATGTGTGCAGGTCTTCATGTAAAGTGTATGTTATTGTTGTCTGTTTTTAATCAAAATCAAAATGTATCAACAAATTTCAGTAAAAATCCACAATATTAATTTTCATGCCCAGCTCTCCAGTTATAGTAGAGTCTTTCCACATAGACAGACAGACAGACAGACAGAGAAATAAACGTGATGAAGCTAATTGGGCAGATAAATGATAGACATTGAGGGGGTACTCCCTAAATGCAGTGTATTTGTTGGTTTTAATTTCTAAGATCTGATAGTCACTTGTCACAGTTGCTTTATGATTGCACCTAACCTTTTAAAGCCTAGCGGTAACTTTACATACGACCAGGTTTAACATTAAAAAAATTCTACGTGGTGCCCACATTGTGTTTATGTGTTTTGTACGGATCTCAGAACAAACAGCAACTTTTGCCTTATAAAACATTAAGAGATTGGTTTTTATAACCGAAGTGGAGAGTGTTTACAGCGCGGTACACACTGAGTCCTTATATAAAACAGATACGCTTCGTCTTTAAAGGGTTAAAATCCCATTCATGTTGCGTATTGTGTCCATTGCAGAAAAACCAGTTAATGCTATTTAGAGAAATAATTACTTTTTATTCTGCAACTCTTACAAAATACAGAGATGTACCACGTGGTCAGAATAGAGATTGTCAATGTTGAAGAAGGTGATACATATAGTAACTGTGCTTTAAAGTGTTATATGTGTCATTTATGAAGTGTATAAATAGATCGTTCGAGATTAGATGGAGTATTGTATGTAGCTTTGAAACAGGATTTAATCGACAAGTTCTAGTTAGAGTGTGAAGGAAGGGGAAGTTATGCAGTGTTTGAGTATAATGAGGATGGTAATTACATAATAAGAGGAACAGCAAATTGTAACTTTAAATATATTCATCTGATTCCATTGTCTGGCCCAGAACACTTTTTTTTTTGACAGTGGCATTTCAGTACATGATACTATACATGTTACCTACAAAAGAACAGTTTTAACTATACATACCACTAGCTTTAGGATCTAACAGCTCTTCAATTCTTTCTGCAGGGCATGTTCATGTGTGTCACGTTTTTCTCAGAAAAAACAGCGGATACTCCTCTACGCACCATTCAGGGGGTGTTCTTGTAATGGAGACACAGTGTGTTTTGTGTGACATAGAAACTGCATATTTGAATATTATTTGAATGAATTTAAGACTTCACAGGGTCAAACATAATTCTCAAATGTCACTGCTGCTTCCATCTCGCATTGGATTTTCCATCATTATGGTAAACATGTGTGCAGACAGAAAACTGGACAGCCATGGGTTGAACAGTTGATCTGGTTTTTTTTTTCACCAGAGCATATCACTAGATTGGTAAGACATGTCTTAGTAAACCGTACGCCTGCCAAACTCAATTTTAGAGGATTCTGAAACTCAGTCTCCTATTCTGATTGTAAATATCTGAGTGAGGCAGATGTCCTTGATAGAGATGAAGTAACACAATGAAGATTCAAGTTTTCTGGGATGGGGCTGTCATTGAGTGGGTATTTCCTCACATTTCAGAAGATGTAAGTGCCTATGAAATGTTGGAAATTGGTCACCTAATGACAGTCTCATACCAGAAGACTCAAACCTTCAGCAAGTAATGTAGTAGCAGAGAGAATTACATAATGAGGAGCTTATTAATTGCATTTTAGGGTGACTAATTGGAAGGGGGTTGCAATGACTTTGTCATGTAGCATGAATAATAGACGCAAGAAATTATTGCAAGTTTTTTATGTATATTTGTGTAAGAGATTACTTATGAACGAAGTATTTCAATGTTTTTGCAACAGCTTAAAACAGACGTGTGCTTCTAGTAGTTCAACTGTCAATCTGCATATTGAAGTGATAGCCAGTTGGCATATTGAGTAGCCATAATCAGCATCTGAATGCAGTGGTTGCTTCGTGGTGTCTTACCAGGCCAGGCTTGCTTCCAGGGCATTTTTCTTATGTGCTTTGAATTTTTGGTGCTGATTTCGCTGAACCAGTGCCTACTCTCCCCATATATTTCTGGATGGACGGTTACTGTGGTGTGGACTCATTTCAGGTACTTCTATCAAGGGTCACTTTAGTGAGGAGCAATAATTATCACAAACGAGTCCACCTGCACTAGCAGTTTTGCAAACTGTAAGGTGCAGTGTCATACAGACATAAACCTGACGTTCAGGAATGTTTGCAGCTGTACGTAAATAAAGTAAAGTAGTCCCTTTGCCAGCATGGAGGCATGCAGATGGTATTAGGAGTACAGCTCCACTCATTCTTAACCTTGGCACTGGTCAGAGGTGAGTGATCAGCCTCGTTGCCAGGCTGCTGTATGCCCCCAGTACACACTGAATGGGAGACGGGGTGCCTCTCAGAGCTGGTTTGGATGTTTTTGGAGAAGAGAAAAGCTGTTGCTCCTGCTGGGATTCGAACCCCAGATTATCCAGCCTGTAGCTTGGTCATTATACTGAGTGAGATATCCTGGCTGTGCCCTAAATTAGTTTTGATACTGATGAAATTTATGAGCAGGATGAACTGCAAACATTCATGCCAGGGGCACACCCAGCGGAGAGGGGGAGTAGGGAGGCTGCCAGGCTGCAGCCCCCCACCAAGTCAGAAGTTTAAAAAACACATATGTTGTGGACACAATGATTTTACATGTTTTACATAACTTATCCTTCAGCCAAAATCAGCCACTGAAATCAGCTGATAACTAGTACATTAGAATTTTGAAAAATAATATAAAAACTTAGGATGTCACAGATGAACTTAGTAGAAGATTAGACCTTGTGATTTAAATTAGGTGAGTGAGTCATGGAACAGGTAGTTACATTTGTATATACATACAAATACAGTTACAGTGTTATGTTACAGGTATACTTATGACATGATTTTTGTAACAAAATTTTTAAAATCAAACGTAAATTGCATATAGCCTCAGAGTCAGCCCCCCTCCAACCCCAAGGAAAAATTCTGGGTGTGCATCTGATTCATGCAGCCATTTAGTTTAGAATGTTAGGCTGAGGTCAGGAGTACATGTGCTAGGATGTGATGCCATGTAAGAGGCAGTTTGGTAGGTAATGTTGGCCCAGAACCCTGAAGATGGAGATATTTTGTTCCTCCAAAACTTTGGTGCCTGTCTGTCAAAACTTCATGTTACCAGGTGCCAGAATGCCACAGTTTTAGAAATTCTGTGATCTAATACAATGTTTGTTAAGACTAAAGGAATTCTTAGGAGAATATTGTATCTGGGGCAGGGGGTAAAAAAGTAATGGAGGAAGTTCTGGAAGATTCTTCACTGTGTGTTATTTTGGGTGGTAATGTGCATGAGGATCATATAAGTCAGGTGTGAAGAACAGATGGAGATAAAAGACTGTAATACTTCAAAAAATCTTTTAGAATGTACCACTAAGGAATGTAAAGGGAGAGTAGAGGATAATATTAAAATGGTGTGTTACAGAAATGGATTATGCATTGGCTTAGCACTTGACCAAGTGTATGGCTTTATGATTATTGTAATGGCATTACAGGTTCTGTAATACAAAGGCTTTCTTAATCAGCTGTGTAGATGTGAAATTTGTATGAAGCAACATATACCGGGTAGCTGGGTGATGAATCACGCAGTGATTATACACTTAGTGATACTGGATGTTGGTTAGCAATTTAATCAGTGTTCTTACAAGACAGTGACTTAGCTGTAAGTACGTTATTGGCTTGGCAGTCTTTTGTTGATTCTCTTACATTATGTTCAATAGCAGATGCTGCAGTATGCATGTCCCCACACATCATACTGTGAAAAACAGTATCATGCAAGGCCAGCTAATGTCATTCTGTCTGTTTAGACAAGCCCCTCCCTGCAGAAGAAACACCATCTGCAGTCCATGCAGCTCTGAAGCAGCGAGTGCAGCGTGTTATACAGGAAGCCATGACTCTGCCAAACCTCAAGGTGAGGCACCACAAGTGGCTATGTTGACACTATGAGATGATTGTGCCTGTCTGTGCCTGCACGGTTCACATTAAGAACTGTTCTGTATGTTATAATGAGTTTTGTCACAGTTAGAACTTAACTAGTATAATGACCATTAAAAAAGTTAACAGAGATTCTCTTTACCTTGTGATGTGAAGTATAGTACATCATGTAGACATGATTGTGTGGTTCATGTGCAGGTTTAGTCTGACAGACATAGTAGTGTCACGTTTTTATCTCTTGTGCTTTTTTCCTTTCCTTTATCACTTTATGCCTTTGTCTGCATTAGTCTTCCCACCTACATGCATTTGCCATCCCTCTGTTGTATACTTTATTCTTTACCTTCCTTTCTAATATCGCTGAAAAGGTTTTAATGACTACCAGAGATATGACAATGTGTGCTAAGTGGAGTGAATTTCTATTAGAGAGATCTCTCCTACATTGCATTTCCATGGAAACCACATTAAAGCAATATAGGCACTGCATAGACTGATTTTAGTGTTAACATCTACATATGTAGTGCCTGCACTTTTGATAAGTTCCATATAAGAGTCGTACATTAGTGAGTACGAATCATAAATATTGTAATATGTTATGAAGTGTTTAATTATGCTGCTGGGTGTGCAGCTCAAACCAAACAGAAGTGAACTTTTCTTCATCTTTTCAGAGCCAAGTACCGGTGCAGAATGGAAGTGCCGTCCACAAATGGAATGATGACATCACGTCAATGACTTACGAAGATATTTTGGCGACAGCAATCCTGAACAAGGTGCTGTGACTTGTAATGGAAGATACACAGTTTGTGACTGTTGAAAGAGGAAAGAAAGACGCTCTTCAAACATTTGTTTCTTGCCAGGGTTACAGTTTTCTGGGATGCGATGCCATGCAGTTTGGTATATAAGTACTAGTGTTTCTGAGTAAGCTGCTGCAAGCAGGATCTTGTGTCCTGAATTTGAAGGCAGTACTGCCTCAAAAACGTAAACTTTCATATATGTTTCTTACATTGTTGGTCCAGTATCCTTATTTCAGTACCAGTGGATAGGCTTTTGACATAATATTCTAATAATTTCTGACTGAAAGAACTGAATTTCATTAAAATTACCGAGCAGGTTGTTTGAAGAGGAACATTTCTGGTTGGTATTTATGAGGTGACCAATTTCAAATTGTGGCATAAAGACCATCTGTCCTGGGTGACAGTTTAGGCCTACATGGTTCTATTCATTGTCACCATATGTTAGCAATAGTACTTTAGAATGACCCCAACCACTTCCTTTCAGATCCTTTTCAATTCGTCATTTGGAACCATATTACTTACAAATTGTCAGTAACACTTTACAGTGCTCAGTAACTGGGACACAACCATACTGCTTGTGCTGACTAAACTTTGCAGTTCTTCTGACATATAAGTTGAGAAGAAATTGAATGTATAGACTCATTCCTTATGTTGCAAAGTATGTCACAAATACCAGTAGATGCCACCATTACTGTTCTTCTGATGGCCCAGATCAGGTGATGTACATGTAAGGTGTTCCTGCTGCTGGAGCAACAGTTTCAAAAGTCATCTAAATATGATTTTGGAGGCACCAGAGACACCTTCACCTGAAGCTGATAACCTCTATGATAGATATATACTAGTTGCACCTGTGCAAATAATTTGCACATAGAAATAGAAAATATTTACTAAATTACAGCATCTTAACCTTAATCAACATGAAAAATTGTTCTTCTGAATGCTTGATGCTGGGTAATTTCTTTTCGAGACCAGCGATCATAAGCAACATGTAAATAAGAAACAAAACATTGAAATTGACAGTCATGCCTCAAGCTGAGGCCAAGGGAAGTACATGATATATGTTAGCTTCACTTGGTGTGCACTTGAGGCAGCACTGTCAATCCTTAATGTTAGCCATTTTTGTTAAAAAACAATTTTTCGAGAAGTAATTAATACAAACAAAGGAGACTGCCATCAATGCCAAATCATAAAGTTTCTAAAAATGTCTAGCTTGAAAAGATCTGTTTGGTAATTCACTATATCATGATGTCACAAACAAACCTTACCATATTAATATATATGATGATGATGATATATGTAGAAGTTTCACCATTCAGAAATGTAACTCTATGAATAAAACATGCTTGTAAGTGTTGCTGCCACAACAAGGACGCCATACTGTAGGTGCCTGTAACATTACAGGCTTAACAGCATATTCGTTAACCCTTTAAGAACTGCCTGAACCATTTTCTGTTCGCTGAATTGTAGGTCAGGCTGCTCCAGCAATATAAACATCGGTTGCCTTGGTTTTGCTCATCACTGCACTGCAGGAAGCAGCAAAATAAATTTGTAATATACCTGTTTGGTGAGATATTTTCTAGTTTTGTATTCTCCCAACACCTATTAAGGAAAATAAACTGAATTTATATTTGTATATTGGTAGAATAATACATAGACTTACAGTATGAAGAATGTTCAACAAGTGAGATTCCCTAGGTCATAACATTTAAATGAAAAGTCATTATGACGTTCGGTGTAGCCCATTTATTACACTGAAGTTTCATTGTTTTTCAACATAATCCTCCAGTCACATTGATACATTTGCCCCATTTAATACCTGCAGGTGATTGAGCAGTTCCAGCAGAGGACTGGTATAGTCATACGTGACACAGTGGATGGAAACCACAATCTTCCAGCAGCCAGCAGTATGGAGGGTGCACACACATACATAAGTAAGCACATATTACTTTATATTCATTGTTATTAGTATCAGTAGGGTGTAAGTTTTGTTTATCCAGCAGCACAACTGGTGAATATGGTGTGCTTATACATCAGTTGTGCCAGTAGACAGACTGGTGGCATAAGAAAGCAATGGTAGCGTGGGCTATCATGAAAAAATAAAATCTGCCTTGTTCATTGCCTCCCAGGGGTTCTAGCAGCAACACATTATTTACTAATTCCTTTGTGAGGTTTACCTTGTGGTGGATGGTATGGAAAGATGTTCTTTTAGAGTGCCATTTCCTAACCCAAGTACATGGTCAACAAATTTTGCTATTTAAATGTTGTTGTTGTTGTTGTTGTTGTTGTTGCTGCTGCTGCTGCTGCTGCTGCTGCTGCTGCTGCTGCTGTTGTTGTTGTTGCTGCTGCTGCTGTTGTTGTTGTTGTTGTTGTTTATCATAACAGTGATATACTGGCATTTCTCATTCAGTATGTCTTGCTTATTTGTGCTTTACTTGAATGACACTGTCAATTGCCCAGACTGTATAGTGTCAAGTGGTACAATGACCAGTGAGGAGTGAATATTAAGGGACTTGGAAGGAAGCAGTTGTGACTTGATTGAAGCATTCCAAAGTAATTATTGACTCCATGGCAAGCTGGCTTTTGTGCCATTAATTGGGCATTTGACCAGGTGGTCACATGATCTATGGAGTGGAAGTGGGGTGTTGGGAGACTGTTGATTTTTGATTGAGATAATGAATTATTCCCTAATAGACTGAATGAAACTTGAATTAAAGTGCATCAGGATGTTGTATGACAAAACAATGCACAAAAATGAAATTTTAAATCTGATCCCTTCAGATTTTAGTGAAATTTGGTGAGCTTGTATACCCTGTGAATATCAGCAAGAATGTCAAGTTCTGTAGCTGTGTGTTCCTTGTAGGTTATTTCTAGCAGGTATTCAAACTTTGGAAAGAATGACATTTTTTGGTACACTGCAACTTGTGCAGATTGTTCTGCTTCTGGCCATAATTGGGCTAAGGAACTCATTTTGGGCTCAATTTAGAGCAAATGAAATTGTGGATCTAGTGACGTATGATATCCTGAGGTTTAATGTGGGGTCACCAAAGTTAACCTTTGATAACAAGTGACTACAGAACTGAGTGTCACTGTATGTGTTCCACTGTGCTGTTTTAGCAGAATATTGTAGTACTGTCCTCATCATGTTGCTGTCAGCATAGCATCCTGCCTCAGGAATTCTGCACATTTCATGCGTGTCACTGTATCGTCTGTTTGCAATATGACATTTGCTGTGCTGCACTCTTCAAGCAGGATGCATGTGTTTCTTGCTGCAGGTCAAGTTGAGATTGGGGTGAATAACCATGATGATTGTGACACGTCCTCGCAGGAGGGGCTCAGGAGCTGGAGTAGTGAGTTGAGTCACACTGAACCCCTCTCCATGACTGTAAGTCGTTACTCCCTTCACTGAATGGTGGCAGCAGCAAGTGTTGGTCTTGAGGTTCCTGTCGCTTTTTTTCATCAACAGCCCCACTCCTTCCTCCTCTGATACATCTCCTTCTTTTCTAATTCTCCCTTCTGTCATCATCATCATCATGATCATCGTCGTCGTCATCACCACCGCCAGCGCTGTTGTTTATTATGACTATTGTCTTTAATTCCTACTTCTGCTGCTGCCACTGCTGCTGATACTGCTACTACTACTACTACCACTACTACTACTACTACTACTACTACTACTACTACTACTGCTGCCAGTGGCATAGCTATAGATGTTTCACGCCCAGAGCCAGTAATCACAATGGCTGCCCGTGACAGGAATTATGAGCTTTACAAAATCACAATTATTTATTGAATTTCCTTTCATTTGGCTCAGAAATTTAAAATATGTTCAGCGCAGAATTTTTTTTAATATTTTTTCTATTGCCCATTTTTCCACTCCTTGGACTCTGCTGTCCCAGGCAGCCACACCACTCACACCCCTCATATGTATGCCCATGACTACTACTACTACTACTACTCAGCACCAGATCAGAAGTCAAAGTGTGTGAGAACTTTCTGAGCATTAATGTGACTAACAAGGTTAATAAAGATAAAAATGCATGTTCTTTAAAAGTCAGAATGTGCAAGGTATAAGGTGCAAATATATCTAAACACACTGTACACTAATTGAGCTCTCTTGATAGCAGTGAAAAATATAATAACTGACTTAGCACTCTACCCTTTCTGAATTAAAGGCTTAAAGAGTGTGTTCAAAGTATGGATGTTATAGCCCACTGAATGAAATGAGAGTATTTTTATGTAACGGATTGTTCACAGAATGCCATGTCACTGTGTGCTTTGGGATTTGTGTGGTGTGACCGAGCAGAAACATAGTCATGTCTGAAACTTAATGTGACACTGTTTGCCTGCAGATTGAGCAGTGCATAGAGGAACAAGTGATGACATATGACAGTGCGGGCGAGGAGGATGAGGACAGAAGCAGTGACGGCATTGCCACCACCAGCTCGGAGCTTGACTTCTGCTTGTCCGGCCGGAATTTCATCAAGCACCATCGCGTGCCATTCCCTGAACTGGGAGTCGATATTGTTGATGGTGTGTGTAATGACGTTGTGCGCAGTGCAGGATTAAGGGATGCAAGCATCCTAGACATTCCTATTATTCTTTTTTCTGTACATGTGTGGACAGTAATACTTTAGTTATCTAGGCCGTGCTAATCTGGATATCATATAGTCTGCTCAGTCACCCATTGTCCCACTTCTTTAGTTTATTGATATCTGCATATTGAAGACTTCTCATAACATCATTCTGAAGTAAATATATTTATCCATTGGTTTACAGGCTTCATTTGTTTCTCGACAACTGCTGGTAAGGTGAAAACTCATAAAATGAAAATTAATCTCCCGTTACTTTACCCATTATAAATTTTAATTGTTTCCAGAGGTAAGAATCATTCGAAGTCCACCTTCACACAATAAAGAATGGTACATGAGTATAAAAAAATTACACTAAAAGTCAATTGCTATATTTATATAGCCTTCTTAGCAATTATCATATGTGAACCGTGGTAGTGTAACTAAATGTGTTTGGACATGTGTAAAACTTAGGAACTATGTTGTATTTTTTCCTTCTCTGAAAGTGTTTTCAGCGTGAATATGGCATCTAGTAAAGCTGAGTACACTTTCAATTTAGTATTATGGATAGAATGATGTTCACTTTTTTTAAGTACTATAGTACTCTTATAATATGTTACGTTAACCTTTTAAAGCCTAGCGGTAACTTTACATACCACCTGGTTTAACATTAAAAAATTCTACGTAGTGCCCACATTGCATTTATGTGTTTTGTACGGATCTCAGAACAAACAGCAACTTTTGCCTTATAAAACATTAAGAGATTGGTTTTTATAACCGAAGTGGAGAGTGTTTACAGCGCGGTAGGCACTCAGTCATTATATAAAACAGATACATTCCGTCGTTAAAGGGTTAATTAGCATTTTTCAATTATTGTTTTCATAGTCCAGATTATTACTTGATCTAGACTGTCTTCTCTGACATAAGATCAGAATTAGCAAGGTATGGCTGTGTGTGTACAGACACAAGAACATGAAGGATCCAGTTTGATTTTATGATCACAAATGCCAGTTCAGTCGATTAGTCACAGTTGTAACATGTCGCAGGAAGAAAGGCGGAGTACTACAGTGAGGAAGATGAGTTGTCAGATTCATCACAGCCAACAGATCTTATCAGTCCTGTGGATTCATGGGAAGAGAACTGGTTGTTCCAGCGCCGACGCCTCAAGGCAGGTGGCACCGCAGACTCTGCCCGGCGGAGTCCCATGCCTGTGCCAATGTTAGTACCAAACCCCAGTGAGGAATTTAGGGCCCGCATTGGGGATAGAGATGCAGAGGAAGTGTCGGATTTGTCAGACTGCAGTGATGGAGCCCTTGAAGATGTAGTGTTAGGAAGACTGGAGACAAATATGACAGATGATCATGTTCCGAAGGTGAGGCAGACATACTAAAACAATTGATATAATCAGTGTCATAACATGTTAAACTCCTCTCCTTCACTTGTAGTTGTATTCCAGTGCATTGTTGGACTTACTGCAACAACATTAATGCTCTGACACAAAGAACGTGACTGGTAGGATGCCATGTACAGGGCTGCCCAGAGTGGGTTTTGGCCATGGTGTAAAAGGTTTTATGGGCCCCCCAGCAAGGGCACTATCATACTGTCACAGCACATGGTGTGAGTTGCGAAGGTAGCAGCAGTTAGTACAAAAGGGTAGGATGGGGTAGGGGAAAAGTAAGGCAACAAAGCAGAGAGCATCGTACGCAAGATGGCCGCTGGCCACAAGTACCATCAATATGACAAATCACTACCTAATTGTATCTGATACTACTGAGAAAGACAAAAATATATGCAATGTAGTTGGGCCCCACGCCCACTTCTGGACCACTGGGCCCTGGTAATTTGTACCAGCTTCCCCCTCTTCTCATCGGCACTGGTCATGTGTTCACAAATTTGATTATTTTCATCTTCTATTGTACTTAGTGTAACCGTTTTAAAATTCATAGTGCTTATATTAGAAGATCTTGGGTTCTGACAGCAGTGTTGCTGAGGCTTTTTACATGTTCTGGGACATTATGGTGTGTTGACTGGTAAACAGCAACTAGCTGACACAGCGTAATATCCCAGAGTACTTGAACCTTAATAACACATCAAATTTGATGGGGTACTGTATGTTGAATAATGAACTCCGAAGCAAGTTTTTTATTGAATTTAGTCCAACATTCATTGCAGCTGATTCAAGTCCAACATTGGACTATGTTCTGACAACTGGTTAATTAAAACAAAACTAGGGAATGATCCAACAAAATAGAGTGTAAATAAAAAATATTGATGCAAGAATTATATGTGTTATTTTAAATTTCAGTGAAGGCCGCTTAATGCAATTCAGAATGCAATTATTTGGATGACGAATTAAAGTTCATATGTTTATTGCAATGAATGTTTATTTAACCCTTCAATGATGCTCAAGTTTAAATACCAACTACAGCCCAGCATGTAGGAGTTTTAAATTTACGGTGCTGTTCAATGCATTCACAAACGTATAGCGCACCAAGACCAGCACTGAAGGATTAACTCATCCATACTTGGCCAGTGACATCATTACTATTCCAGAACAAATTTTGAGTACTGCCTCACTAGTTAAGGAAGTGACTCTAACTAGATCTACACACATCACAAATATAGGAGTTTTATGCTTCTAAGTAGTGATGTTGACCATACTAATCACAGTATAGGCTGACAGGTGAAGGCTTGCCAAATGCACTTTATACGGAGAGTAAATATGATGAAAGGCATTTTTTAGTCACGTTTGAAGTCATGTTAGATATGTTGTTGTTTATTTCCTAGTACAGTGTGCTGTTGGAGTATCTGGGGTAATGGCAGGGAGGGCAGTACACAGATAGTTGAGAAACACATATAATCCAAAAATTATACTCTATTAGGCTGCAAAAAAAAAACAGACTTTATTTATTTATTACATATGTAATACATATTTAACATACACTTATTGTTTATGTAAACAGTCCATGATTTTTGTATGTGGTGAGGATTTTGTTTGAGCACTCAGTGCTAAATCATGGCATTTCCCTCCTTCATCTTTAGCCATTAGCAATGTAAAATTGTCCACGAATAATCAAGAGCATGCTGTACAATACAGGTGACTAATGTCGCTAAGTATACAACACTGTTGATAGAATTTATTTTATTACTTAAAGTAGATGGAGTTAACTGAAACGTGTGTTGTAATTGTGAAGGATATGTGAATTCATGCACACATATTGCCATTGTAATAGACAGGTATCAAGTGTTCACTTGGTTTCACATTAATGCTCAAGGATGTTATTTCTGTCATCTGTAGGACAATCATCCGAATTCGTATGTATTTTCAGGCTTACAGGGTGGATGTCATTAATTATGCTCTCATAAACCCACCATTTCTTGGTTGGTCAGCAGTCACTAGAGCCCTTCACCACACTTCCATTTACAGCCCTTTCAGTGTCTGATCTATCTCTAAACCCAGGCCCCTCCTACACCTCCCTGTTGGTTGACCCCCCTCTTCTTTCTAGTTACCACTGCTTAGATATTGTTTGTATACTCTGCATCTGAACGAAATTTGGCATTTTTCATAGACCTCTTGGCCACTGAAGATGAAGGCACTAGATTCCTTTGAAATGTCTGCAATCACTCACCAAAAAGTGCAGCATAAAATCTTAGAAGACCAGAATCCTCAAATGCAATGGTGTTTTGTTTAAATTGACAGTGTACCTCAGTGACTGTGTGTTGACTGCTGAGACCATTGCTACTACTACATATTTTGTGACAACTTTAATCACATTTTGCCACACATTGTTACATTTAGTATGGCTAAAATTATCATTGGGCATTACAAGGTTGGATAAAATTTGGACCTAAGGGCATGTCGGTGCTTGAAAAGTGTGGAGGTGAAAGTTTTAAGGACCAGCATGTGATAATGAGTCACAAACTGCAAGTCACGTCACCTTGATGCTGTAAGATTTCTGATCTCTTAAGAATTTGACACTTCAGCCCACCACACAGCAGTGTTATGTAGAAAGCAATAAATGCACTCACTGTGTCCTCCAGGTTTCAGTCATGTCTGAATCACATGATGTCTCACCAGAACCACCTAAAGCAGGGAGTATTGCAGCTGTGGCCACAGAAGAGGCTATCGAGGCAGAGGTGACAACGTCAGCCAGCACGAACCTTACAAAGGCTCCTTGTAAGTGTGCCTCCACAACTGGAAATACTTCCAAATGTAAATTTTTATGCAACAGTTTTACATTGAAGGTTCAGGTATCTTACACAAAAAAACCCTACGTATGAGTAATTTGAATTTAATGCGTGTCAGAAATTGCTGAAGATACATGCATTTTTATTAGCTGTGTACAGCCAACACAACAAACGATGAAGATACTGCATGGCAGTGATACTGTTTGCAGAATGTGACTACAATTTGTACCAACACATACTCTTCCACATAATCTGCATGTATGTTTCTGCATATATAAACTTACAGGTGAAAAACTTTATTAATTTTTGGAGCATTTAAGACAAACTGCATTTGCGTATGTCAGATCTCGCGTAACTTACCAAGGGTGTGTAGTCTGTTTTTCTTTGGCCAAAAGATATAAAAGCCATATTTCATTCCACAGTTCCTGCTTTTTGCGTGTTACAAGTGTTTGTGTTGCAGGATCCTTCTTTGTCTCATGTGTTGATGTGTGTGTGATTCCTGTACTTCATTGTGAATTTCATGTTTAATGAACAAGCAGGACAACATTGTCCCAGTAAATGTATATCCTTTTCATTCAAAAGGGAAGACATTTTCTCTCAGTGGGTACTTAAATTGAGGAGCTCCAGCTGCAGCAGAGACCTAGCATGTAAAGGGCCATATGCTGCAGACTAATAAAGAATATCCAAAATAGGAATTCTAATAGCATCAAAGAACTTGTCCACAGTGCTTAATATTACAGCAGTGGAGTGTCTGTCAGAGTTTGGACAGCAGGACAGTGAGTACACAGAGGACTATGCATCAGTCACCCAGCGTCAAATGGGCAGCCTTCCTGAGCAGATAGCACCAGCAACTCTACCAGTTCCAAAACCGAGGTACATATTGCATGCTGACAGCAAGGGAAGTCTTTCTGTCTTATGTACTCTTTTGTGTAGTTTCATAATTTTAATGTCTTGTGCTAACACCTGTCACACATTAAACTCAATGTGGCAGAAGTAGGGACATTCGCAGTTTCCTCTGCCATTGTCAAAGTCTCTCATAGTGATTATGAGTTTGTTTTGCAGTAAGTCTGAAATGTGTATGTATATGACAAACTGCTGTTCAGTGAAGACCATGGCATAGTATGCTTAGGGTTACAGTTTGTGTATACTGCCCATTGTCTGGTATTCAGAACAGAACACGCTATTTTGGGAAATCTGTCTGTCGTCAGGTGACATGGAGGGAGGCACCTCCTACCAGGGCCAGCCTTAGGCAGATAGGACTGATATGACACAACTGGACCCATGCTTACGGGAACGTTGCGCTGATGGGGGATTTGTGCCTTAGTCATTTTTAAGAATACGCAGTGTCATACCACACAAAGTTCTTGGGCTTATTTTATAACAATTTTGTACCTTACATTAGTATGCCAAAATTTTAGTCCTTTTTTTGCTCTGCATAATAACTTTTAGGGGCCTGCCACAAGGATCACAGTTGGGGCCCCATGTTTGCTAAGGCTGGCACTGCATCCTACTTCTTGTATGAATGAATTTAGCTGTTTCTAACAGACCTAGCTAAGTGCTCCCCATTCTTTCCACCTGAGAATGGAAAGAGATTAGATTTCCAAAACCTTGTGTTCAGTTCTTTGGCACTGGGTTTTATACCAGATGCTGAAAGAGCCTTTGAAAAGATATAAATCATCATGTATTGATCAAATTGCAGAAGAACTTATTGAAACAAAAGTTAGAACAGACATTCTGGGATCCTTAAACTTATTAATTTGGCTGGCAGGGGATACAAGTCTTTGAATGCCTGATACTTTAATGCAGCTGTTACTGTACTTTCCTAGGACGCTCCCAGTGTCATCACAGCCAGACATATCACCCCACAAGGAACTGTTGGAAGATGCCGAACAGGATACAGAGCTCTCTGCTCCCCCTCGTCCAGGTACTGACCAATCAGATGCAAACTGCACTTTACGATACACAGGTAATCTCATACTCATAGTTCACTGCATGAGCACCAGGTGGCAGCAGCTACTAGCCGCACTACTAACAAGCTGTGCTTTCGAGAATAAAGAAGAGTGGTTGTGGAATGGAATGAACCGACAATTGTTGGCCTAGGGCCAGTGTGTGCAGCTCAGTCTGACTCGTGTCATAATAGCAAATTGTGGTCACGGTAGTGAATCTTTGAGTGTTGCGAAAGGTGTTGTATTGTTTTGGCCAGTTTAGGAAATTCAGTTTCTGAAGAAGCGCTCTGCACCATGGACTTAGTTGATATTGCTTCTCTCTACTTTTGTTTTGTTAAAGGACCCTGCTCCTTATTAAGGTGAGGAGTATTGGGGACGTCACATTGTGTGGTGAGGTGGATACATTGTACCTTCTGCCCGCTCTTTTATACATGCTGCCTTAATCTTACGCTTTGTTCTTTTATAGTTCTCATTTTTCCCACATTTTTTCCTTGAGTGAAAAATGCTTCTGCTTGGTTCCCCCATAGCCATGTTTCAAACCCTTCTTTCCCTATATTACATAATTTTACCCTGCTCAGTTTTGTTCTTCCAGCCTGAAATGGAGGCAAAATTTTACGTTGACACACTGGTATATATTTACCAGACTACATGACGTCACAACCAAAGCAGACCATAATCCTAATATTCAACCCTGTGAAAATATCGAATCTCATATAGAGTTTAAATTTTGTGGAAATTATCTGATCATACTGCAAACAAATATGGCATTCAAGTTTCATGTTTTTAACAGCAGTGTAACTGAGGATTCCAGTCTTCTGGGATGTGATGCTGCATCAGTGGGTGGTCTATAGGCCACATAATCTTTGAAGATCGCGGCAATACCTTCCTTTGAAATGTCAGATGCATTGTCACATTCCAGAATATCTGTATCTAATAGATGATGTTGTACAGTGCTAGAGTTAAAGCACCATGGATATATGTTGTAGTGGGTTAATCCTGGTCATGAATTACTCTCTACTTTGCTGTGACTTTCAGATTTGAGATTAGTAAGATCCAGTGTCGACTCGTCTCCTTTCTGACACAGTATAGTCTGGAAACGGTCTCCACTGCGGCTAGCACATTGACTTAATATTTCTTTTGTGCTTACTCACTGGAACCATTACTTTGTGTCATAGGCTCTGGCATTGCTGCTTTCTTTCTTAGAAGGCCTAAACACATATATCTAATTATATTTCATCTTAGAGTAATGCATGTTATACTGTTCCCTTTGGTGCCATCTGTTAGCATATCCTTGTATCCAGTTAAAGAATGGAAAAAGCGTGTTTGCAGACATCATCATGCCATCTGTGTAAAAAAACATGTTCGTGGCTCTTCAAACCCACCAGGCTGTCACACTCTACTCTAACAAGGGGTTGCCATATTTTCAAGAATTAAATCTGAAATTGGTAGAATTGGTAGCACCTTAATACTTATTTACTTTAAAGTGTACTCTTTCAGACTTACCACACAACAAGTTCAAAGAGAATTCTACCAGCTTCAGATGTTTTGATGCACTTGATTTTAATATGAGTCCTATATAATTTTAATCAATACATATTTTCAACACCATATGTTGATATTATAATAGCATAGTTATAATGTATGTTATAATTTACTGTTGACAAAGTTAAATTTTCAATTATAACTCCGTGTGTGTGTGTGTGTCTGTGTCTGTGTGTGTGTCCTTTGTATGTCAGTACATCCGTGAGGATGGTTTTAAGAAATAACCACAGCGTACTGGAGTGGTATCCCCTATGTGGCTAAGTGAAATTTGTTGTGAAATTTGTCCGTAAACGTCACTGTGTTTTGTTAAATTAGGTTGTGGGTACTTCCTTCCACTTTGTTCCCAGTTTGTAATTTGTAACTGTTTTCTTAACTAGCACGGTCAATAACTCAAAAGTAACCCTTCATTGACACTGGGTTTTAAATTCAAATTACTGCTTAGGACTGAGTGGTTTCAAATTAACCATACCGTTAAATGCATTCACATCCATATAGTGCACCAAGGCTTCCATTTAATGGTTCAAGAAACATGACATTTCCAACTGTCCTGTGCCAAAGTTTCATGCATTTCCTGTCATTTCTGTCAAGCTCATGTTTGTGTGGGTATGTTTCAGGGACTATAGCAGAGCGTGAGCACCGTAAGTGGGAGAGTGCCCCACCCCTCCCCAATAACCCATACTCACCTGAGAATATCAACAAGCGACTGAGCAGACAATCTGCTGGGTTTAGCAGCCGCAGCAGCAGCGTCACCTCCATGTGAGTATTAGATTGCTGCGTCATTAATATGAGTGTGGGGCATCACAGAACCACAACTGAATCATTCTGTTGTCCACACATCAGCAGGCAAACATTTCTTGTGTGTTTCAGTCTTAGTGTTTGAGTCTGTAGTTTATAACATACACAGATATACATTAACGAACATCAGCCCATATTACATTTATTTTATGTTTATGACACGTGTTCTGGCTTAACTGATCATCCTCATTGTCACTGTAACATTGTTATATGATAGCTGTACCATTTCCAGTTCAAATTTTTAATATAATGTCCATTGGGCATATTATTAAATATTTTAATTATGCTCATAGTATAAAATGTAAAATTGTATAATACCTGTTAATCAGGTACAGTAAATTAAAGGGTGAAATAAGTTATTCTGCCCTTGCCTACCTGGGTATAGCATATTTATTGTTGTTTTTGTTTTTATTATTTATTTTCTCCTTATTTATTTTAATATTTGTATTTATTGTAATTAGGTTTTTGTGGATTATTCATAGCTCTACTAACATTACACAGTCCTTGACATATCTTCTTACTTGATGCAATATTCAGTTTATTGGTTTTCCAGAATTAATGTGTTACACTTTTGTGTTATAACTTATGTCTGTCTGTAACAAATGTGATGCATGATCTATACAGTTTGAAAACTTCAAACTGAATATAGATCATGTAGTAAAGCTTAAGGTTTTCATCTGCTGGATGTAAGGCATATCACACCTGGTAGGCAGTGACTGACGTCACAGAGGATGCTGTTGCTTCCAACTTCGTCACTTGCCTCCAGACTCTTGATAAATTTGTACCAGAATAAATGGCATTGTGTCTCAACAGAAAAGAATCATCACAGTCATTGCCATGGGAACCTCATATCTCACATAATATGAATAGTATTCATACACTTTCGAAACAGTTATTGGAATAACAAGTCCTGGTAAGATTCCAACTGCGCACATTCTGCATACATTTCAGGCACTTTGCTCTGAAGTAAATGTGTTAAAGATAAATTCTGCATTTGCAGAAGGGTAGACCATATCCCAGGTATGTGGTAGTGGACGTCTGTTGTGTGTTGTATCATTCAGCAGCAAATTTACCAAACCAAAATTATTGTTGTAACAGTTGTGAAGTGCACTGGAATTGAGATGGGACATTCTTGCAGCTGTGGTATGGAATTTGGAGTATTTGTTGAGAAAACAATTTCTGTGTCTGTGTCACATTTTTGTTTATAAAAACAATCTTTGTGAGAAACACCTAACCTCAGTAACTTGAAAAGTTCCAGTGAAACCTCTGGAGTATGTTTCTGCTAAGGAGTTAAACTCAGCAGAATAACAATAGGTGTTAAGCAATGCTGCTGTCTATAGAATGATGCTATGAACTTTTATCAGCAAAACAAGGCACTGCACTACCGTATCAAGTATCACCCCTCACTGCTGTTTACTGATGTCATCTTCTGCTGCTATTCGTAAATATTACCCACACCTGACTGCCAACTTACATAACAAAATAATAGCAAGCCGTAGTGTTTTATGTTTGAGTGAAGGATGTTGGGAATCTGGAAACAGTACAGGGAAGAGGGATTGGTTTTGGCAGTAACCTTGTTCTTGTTGCTGTGAATTGTAGTGACTTCCCTGAAATTAAGGCTGCGAGGATGCCATCACCTGTCCAAGTCATTTGCACTTCTGGTGAACCGGACTATAAAAGGTAAGCTTGGTTTCTGGTTTTGTGTTCACTGGTGTGGGAATGAAGAAAGTGCAATTAATTGTGATTTGTACAGAATTGTTTTTGAATTACAAGTTTTATATTTTATTCTTAATGTATTCTAAATGTACATTTTTGTGACATTTTAAGACAAGTCTGCCTTCCACACAGTTTTCTACATATAGAACACGCTGATGATAATTTTGAAAAGAATTACACCTGTATTTCTCAAATACTTTTTAATTTGTATTCACCTATGCACTTCTGACATTTTTTTTGGTCCAGTTATAACATTGTGATTCCAAAACATGTGACCTAAGTGAAAGTAATATTTTATTATTTAATGCTGATATTTGTGTCATGTCTACCTTACGTAGCACCCTTGCTGTGAGTGAGTGGTTGAATGAGTCACACTCTGGTTCCCATGGCAACCATTGTTACCACATTGTGTGTTTCCTGTGATATACATGCTCTTATGCCTTGGCTGCCAAGGCAAACATTTTTGCAGGGTTGTGTGTTTTCTGTGAGGCTTATGCTGAGGTTGAAGAAATAGTTGAGAATAAGGTAGAGTGTTTTGTGTGATGTAGGTTTTCAGGCCAAAGAAACAGTGTAGTGTTGAACATAGAACAGAACATAACATAATCATACTGCAGCACTGTGATAGATGAAGTTAACACTTCGTTTCATCTAAGCATAAAGAAATGACTAATGAAGGAGGCCATGGTCAGGTGTGTGAATATTCTGTTAGTCCATCATGTGATGGGCACATGGCTGGATTTCTTTATAAAAGCCACTTTTTTGTATATTTGCTTGCACTCACAGGAGATGAAAATCTTGAGGGGGGGGGGGGGGAGCACTGAAATAAGCAGGGCTGTGGAGTTGGAGTCAGAGTTGGAGTCAGAAGGAATTTTAGGTGGAGTCGGAATCGAAAGGAATTTTTAGGTGGTGTTGGAGTCGGAGTCGGTAAAAATTTACCGACTCTGACTCCAACCTCAGTCTAAAATCTTAACTAGATACTCCAACTCCAGAGCCCTGATAGCTACAGTAACCATTAGACTTATACTTAAATATAGGTTATAAGTCTAAAAAAAGTAGCCTGGTGATTCACGTGGTGGTGATGACATGTCTTATAGGTTTACCAGTATTGATACATATTGAGATTTTACAAAGGAGTCGGAGTCAGAGTTTTAAAATTGAGGAGTCGGAGTCGGAAGTTTTAAAAATCGAGGAGTTGGAGTTGGAACTTTTTTGTACCGACTCCACAGCCCTGGAAACAAGGAATGTGTTACATCAGTTATTCACATAAATGCCTTTTACCAAGACAGTCTCATTTACTGCTCAAAAGCACTAAAGACTGAAAATATAGAGCATTAAGTTTTGCCCATTGTTTATGTAGTTATGAGACATGACCTCTTGCCTCACAAAATGACATCAGTTGATTTGAAAGTGCAATGTTAGAGAAAACATTTTGTACAGGAAAAGTAAACCTCATGAGAAGCATACAGCGTCATATATGTTTGCAGTTTGTAAAGTGAAAAGTCTTGCCCCATAGAACATTTTGAGCCTTGGCCTTTTTGTCACAGAATAGCTGTAGTGTTTAACCCCAACTTACAGCACTAGATGTGTGTGTGTGTGTGTGTGTGTGTGTGTGTGTGCACACACGTGCTTTTGTGTGTGTGTGTGTGTGTGTGTGTGTGTGTAAAATACAACCCTGATTGTGCACTCACCATGCAATCTATAACGAAGTCATCACATTGGTAAAGCCACCCAACTCATGCAACTCATATTCATCGCGCATTTCTCTTAAGATTATGGTGATCTGTGCTTGTAGCTTAGAGGGTAGAAACAGAAACTTACACTGAATTTTTCTGGGGGGGTACCTCTTAGAGGACGAAAATTAGAAAATATATAAACAATAGCTCATAGAGAAACCGGTTGTAATGACATGCACTTGAATATAGCAACTTATTGTAGGGTCCAGTGGTAGGATTTTGCTGGGACTGTCATGAACATTTGAGTCCTGTAATGATAGGGAATTTATTATTGAGCTGTGTGAGTGTCAGTTTCACCAACACTGTTGTTGTGTTTACTGCAGGTATGGTCGTGACTACTACATCAACCAGTCCAAATTGGCCTCAGGTGAGAGACGCGCCTCTTCCACAGTGACTTCACCCATTTTGCAACAGGTATGTGACACCAGCAGTCTGCTTGACCTGGAGCAGCAAGCATTACATCGTAACGTTTATCGTAATTCATTCAGGGCATGTAACAGTGCTTCTTTGAACTTTACTGTTAATCCTCTCTTTGAGCAAGGGAAGAGCAAAACGCTACAGACTGAAGACACTGATCATATGACTGAGATTGTAGAGATAGTGTCTGTTGTTGATGGGGTGTCAGTAAGGGATGGGGTGCACATAAATCCACTATTTGACTCTCAGACTCTGGAAACAGGAACGGAAGATTATACCTCTGAGGATTCAGCTCTAACAGATGGAGACCAATCTGTGGGACCCATGAAGTTTGGACAAGAGTCTGGCTATAGCAGCTTATCAGATTCCTTAGCAGTCCCCCAAGCACACTTGTTGCGACTCCTTCCTCCAGCAAAACCACAGATGATTGAACGGTCATTTGAATCTCTAGCAAGTCTGCATTGTTCAGCGAGTTTGAAGGACAACAGGCGAAAACCAAGACAAAGATCAGATGTGGGAGGCAGTCTGAAAATGAGGCACAAGACACAAGGCACAAAATCATAAACAGTTAGCACTTTGGTAGTGTGAGTTGCTGTAATGTTTTCAGTTGCATGGTTTGGTTTTTGGTGTGGATACAGAAATTCTTCACTGTCATGTCCTTGGTCGGTGTGCTCTGTGGGCTGGTACCCCCTTATGGAGACGCTTCCTTAGGAAGTAAAGACAGCCTGAACATGAAGCCATTGTATGCCTTGTCCTGTTATCCAGTGTTGTAACACAAGTTCTTGTGGGACAATTGGCAAAAAAATTTAGAATCTTTTTTCGCATGTTTGCTGTTCAGAAATCACAGATAGAATTGATGTCTGTATCATTCTAGAAATGGGAGAAAGTGGTCGTGGTTTTATGCGTTACTTTTTTCTTATTATAGGGTAAAACAGAATCTCGTCACTCCTCAGAAATAAATGCAGTTAAATTTCTTCTCTCCAGAACTGTGTCCCACAATTTCCGCGAGTGC
Organism: Coptotermes formosanus; assembly: GCA_013340265.1. Classification (NCBI taxonomy): domain Eukaryota; kingdom Metazoa; phylum Arthropoda; class Insecta; order Blattodea; family Rhinotermitidae; genus Coptotermes; species Coptotermes formosanus. Next base: position 548,445 of record BLKM01000280.1, read on the forward strand.
CTTCATTTTTTACAGTTTATTTTCCAGCACACATTATGATGAACCAGGACTGGCTGAAGGCATCTCATTATTTGTATAAATACATATTTCGGATGCCAGTGTATGTAGAGCTGTATTTTCTGGCACCTTATATGTTTTGATGTGCCATGTCAAAAATGGTCTGATCAACTGAAAATCAATATAAAGCAGCGTCACCAGACTGCCAGGCAACAGGATGTTCTGCAGGTGCTAGCAGCCAACTGTACTGTACAGTGCCTTCAGAGAGTACAACCAAACTGACTTTACAGAGCTCTGAGAGCCAACTCCTAATGTTTCAGTCAGCATGTTTTGACCACTGTGTACTCTTCTGCAATAAGCCATATTGATCATGTGCACACATATGCAGTGTTGTACTGTAACTTGATTTTCAGGATGCTGTTTGTTTGCCTGGGGAATGTTTTGGGTCCTAGTAATTTAGCACTTGACTTTTAATATTGCTCATCACTTTAGATGTATATATTGTAGAAGAGTCAACATTAATGTTCATGCAGAAATGTGTTATCCTTTGTATATAAAATTGTCAGAAACTTATGCATGTCAGTGATAGTGATTGTGTCATGTATACACAATAGGTAACATTGATTTCAGTGGCTATGGGTGGTTTAAAATGATAAAAAGCTTGTAGAACTTTGTGATTGTGTCTTTACATGAAATACAGATGCAGAGTCTTCGTATTTCTATCAGTAAAGTAATGTAGCTGCTGGTTTTAATGTCACATGTCTGTGTAGGCTGTTATACAAGCATCACACACCACAGCCAAGCACTTCATCAGGTTCTGTAATATTGTAACCAATTTATAGTTGGATGTTTATGTGTTATTGTGGCACCATCAGGTCAAATATTTTTATAACATTAAAAAAATCATAAGTTTTTTATGTGGAATTTTAAGGCTGTCTCACTAATGTTGCATACTTTGCTCTGAGTAAACTGGATGCAAGATCAGGTCTTTGCTCTATCACAAATATATGCCCAAAAAAGTTTCTAAATAACCATCTCTCTTCAAATTCATCTTTTCAATTCACTGCTTATTACTTTCACATTGCTTGTTCTGTGCATTGTGGCAAAGGAAGAAACTTACATAACACCAAAAAATGCACTATTGTATATTTTATTTGTACTGATTGTATGAGAAATGAAGAAGTATTACGTAGAGTCAAGGAGGGGAAGAATATCCTACATACAATAAAAAGAAGAAGGGCTAACTGGATTGATCACATCTTGCATAGAAAGTGCTTTCTAAAACACGTGATTGAAGGAAAGTTAGGAGGAAGGATAGAAGTGACCAGAAGAGGAGGAAGAAGGCATAAGCAGCTACTGGATGACCGTAAGGAAAAGCGAAGATACAGCGAATTGAATGAGGGAGCACTTAATTGCACTCTTTGGAGAACTCACTTTGGAAGAGGCTATATACCTGTTGTAAGACAGACTACAGAATGAATGAATCTTTTACATAGCTCCTACGTGTTTTGGCGTTGATATCTCTCCATCTTATTATAGAAACTTTGGTGTCAGCGCCTTGAAGATGGCGAGATAATAAGGCCAACATGTGTAGAAGCTATGTAAAAATAGTATGAATAAAATATAGAATAGTGCACTTTGTTAGTATTACAAAAGTTCCTTACACTGCTTGTTAATAACCATCATGGGCCAGGATAGCACAGTATGCATTTTCAGCAGAAGATATAAGATAAATGAAACAATAACAAAAGGGACCCTCATGTTTATAAAGTACTGTATTCAGTCAAACATCTATAAGTGTGCTTATCATTATACTTCCAATTTTGGAGGTCTCAAGTCCACCCTCCTCCTTTCTTTACATCACTGTTATTTCTGTGAAACCTTTGGGACAAATGCAGTAAGACATGACCACTTGACTGCATATTCTCCACAATTCATCTGTGAGGTTAAGAGGGGCAATGAATAAGCTAAGAAAACACCACTGCATTATTTTACAGTACCAGAGTGCTCTTGATTAAAATTAGTTTATCAGGAATTGAAGTCTGGCTGTACTAGGATGTTGCACAGCATAGGTTGATAATTGGTTACCGACATAAGGACAACATATCAGCCCCATCTTCAGGGGTCCAGTCCAAGAAGTGTTCTTCTTGGACTGCTTGCTGAAGATTTAAATGTGATTGTGACTTCATAGTGCTCCTGTAATGTCATTACAGTTTTCAGCCTCAGTACAACAAATTCTTATTCATATTTATATTGGAATACACACATACACATATAGGCTGCATGTTTCATCACCTGGAAATTTTAATAATATTGCATGATTAAAAACACAAAATAGGACTGGTTTTGAAATTTAAGTGAGTTAACACCAATTTATTGTAATTAATTTGAAGATTAGTGTATTTCAGAAGTATATGAACACAGTAGCATGGATGTAATAGAAGCATTAATATGAATAAAGCCTATGTTGCCACATAACCCATAATTGTTTGAAGCCATTGCCAGATTAGTGTGCAGTTATGGTGTGACACAAGTGATACTACCGTACTGTATATGATTGTCACTTTGTCTTGATTCGCATGGAGGTAGCACAGTAGATATGGGATTGCATTTCTTGCAGGCGCATGTGCCAGAGTGAGTGAGTGAGTGAGTGAGTGAGTGAGTGAGTGAGTGAGTGAGTGAGTGAGTGAGTGAGTATGCGAGGGAGGGAGGGAGGGAGGGAGGGAGGGAGGGAGGGAGGGAGTAAGTGAGGGAAGGAGTGTGTGTGTGTGAGAGAGAGAGAGAGAGAGAGAGTGAGTGAGTGAGTGTGTGCGCATGCACATATGCATGTACATGTTTCTGTATACTTACAGGGTGATTCATGAGTTGTGGACATTACCGTAGATGATTTATAGGTCTTTATGATTTAAATAATTTGTTTCAACATGTGTTCTATTTTGAATGGTTATGGAGTTATTGATGACCTGAAACTTAGAATGAAAGACAAGGATTGTTGAAAAGATATGGACTAAAATAATAAACAAACACTTTACCTGATATATTTAATGTCTGCATTTAACTTCATGAAAGAAGCTACATGAAAGTGTCAAGAGATAAGCCTGTAAGATGCTTACATCACTCACCTTTCAGTGACAGAAGCAAAGGTTGTTCAAGGTCACATAGCATATGGCACACTCCTTGAAATGTGTGTTTACAAGAATTAAAAAACCCCCATAGCACCATAACCATTGATAATGGAATAATTGTTGATAAGGAACTTTTTTGTTCACCAAGGCTTAGGATAGCATTTCCTACTTTACTGTCCACAACTTTTGAATCACCCTGTACATATTTGCATGTGCACGTGCCTGTGTGCACACACGCACGCGCGTGTGTATGTAGAGAGAAAAAGAGTTACAACTGGATTGTTTGGAACAGTAGTTCATTTTCATCCATATTAAAGTATAAAGGAGTGGTAGAAGTTCAGATCATTTGCTGTAGTGTTTATGCATGTAAACAGCCCTGCTGTACATTACACATTTGCACATTTGGCTGTAACCACAAGTGAATGCAGGACGTATGGTGGGCAAAGTGTCGCTGGGCAGTTCTTTATTTTGCCATGTCAGTGATAACTCTTGACTGCCCTCAAGACATCCGGCATGCCTAATCAACCAGCTGAAGCTGAGTTGAGGCTTCACCTATGTCCTGATATTCATGTTGAAGTTGATTGTTTAGCTTATGTGCTGTGCTGCCATGTCGTGTGAGCATACAGATGACTGCCTTGTGTTGTGGTGTGTTGCTTCTCTTGTACCTGTAGCTCTTAAGGATTCAATTCATTGCCAGTGGCATCTCTCATGCCTGTTGTGTCTCATTCATTTGGAGAAGTCATCCCAAATGTTTATCTGTTAGGATATCAGCTGACCAGAAATAAACTCTTGTCTCGCTCTGTGATTGTTAGCCATTTCAGTGCTTTTTATTAGCACATGGGTATATTGGTGTTACTGACCCATCAGTTTTGCACAATAGAAAAAATATATGGGGAAGTGGATGTACAGCTCCACTTACTCAACTTCAGCACTAGATGGAGCTGAGTGGTCAGTTTCATGCCTCGGCAGCATTACCCCTGGGGAACAAGACCCCATATCCATTGAATGGAAGTCAGGATGGGCCCCAGCACTGGTCTGAATGCTGTGGAGGAGAGGCAAATCTGCTGCCCCTGCTGGTAGTTGAACCACAATTCCTCCGACACCCAGTCCATAGCCTGGTCACTATACCAACTAAGCTACATTATCCATCGAAGTGACTGAAGTCAAAAGAGCTCATTATAACGCACAAACTTTTATTTTATTTATGAGTTTATTAAGGGTTTCATAAAATTTTAAAAAATCTATTCAGGAGTTAAAAGACTAATTTAAATCTTTCAGACCTAGGCACAGACTGTGGAGCCTACTGGCTTGGATATGTGCCTCCCCCCCTCCTGACCCCAGAACCTTGCAACAGCCAAATTAGTTTGCTTGTTTGAGGTGTGACCTGCTTTGTATAATGTTTGCAAACATGTCTTCAAGTATTTGTACTGCCATTGTGACCACATTTTTGAACATAAAATGTGTTGCAAATCTAGAATTAAAGAGTTCACAAAATTTGAATGTTTTTATTTTTTTTGAACACATTTTACTGTAGTTTGATGTTGGAGAGTCTTACCAAAATTTATTGGCCTGTTCCAGTTTTTTGTTAAACTCTGACAGATCTGCACATATGTCTGCACACATCTCAAGAGAAATTCTGGTGATTTTTCATAGCAAAAGAAATTGTTATGAACAATTATTGTAGAGAAGAATTAAACACATTTTATTCCCAATACAGTTTTTCCATAGATCTTAATTGAACAAAACGAGATGACAGCAGCATAACTGATTACTCTGTCTGTAGATGTATAAACATGCTTGTCTATTCATATCTGGAGAATGCATGGTTTTATGAAGTAAGTATCTGCATATGATGTATGTGCATGCTAACTAAAGCAGAGTTAGAGAATGTATTGCACACACACACATTTATGTATTTCTGTTCTATACAAACTTCAATTCCAATTTACATTTTTGTTCTGCCAATATCAGGGTTTGACCCGATAATGGTATTAAATCCAGATCAGTTGTCTGAAAATGGTCAATGCTGTTTGACCATGTAAAGATGTGTCAATAAAGAGTGCTGCTTGCATTGGATTCACTAATGATGTTCGTGACAACCCCTGATCCTGCAATGATTGTCACTTGTTTTTATCAGTTGCAGCATGGTATTGTTTTGTAATCTGCAGCTGGTAAGTAAACACAGAGCTGCTTGTTGCTTGTAGTTATAACACTGTCACAAACCAAATGAACATGACACAAGCTGAGGCAAAGTGAATCAGGTTTTGAAGACCTAAATTCTCGAAATTATATTTAAAATATCATTTCATACTGCACAGAATACATTGTGCCTCCATTACAGAGGTGAACGTTTGGTATTCATTAGGGATGTAATCACTCTTATTGTGAGAATCTTATAAAAAATTAATAGTGTGTGTTTGGAGCACGGTGCAAAGTTCAAAGTTTTTTTATTGAAAAACAGGTACTGCATATATGTAATATCCACTCTACTGTATTAACCTTTTAAAGCCTAGCAGTAACTTTACATACGACCAGGTTTAACATTAAAAAATTCTACATGGTGCCCATATTGCGTTTACGTGTTTTGTACGTATCTCAGAACAAACAGCAACTTTTGCCTTACAAAACATTAAGAGACTGGTTTTCGTAACCGAAGTGTAGAGTGTTTACAGTGCGGTACATGCTGAGTCCTTATATAAAAGAGATACGCTTCGTCTTTAAAGGGTTAAGCTATTTTTTTGCTGAGAATCTTAATGGATCCATAAGTTATTGGATTCTCATTTAAACCATATTTTTTTAAACATACGAGGGCCTTCTATGCCAGCTTCCAGGATGATATGAACTGTACCATTGCACAATACGCACTACATGGCAAATATCCATAAGCCTCAAATGTTTGTGAAATATACCAGGCATGATAACACAGCTTTACAGTCTCTCCCTGGGTACCTGAACGTGGGTATTTGGCTCACAGCTGTGCCAATATGTCATTAGCTGAGCGTGCCTACTCTACGTGAAGCCAAAGTGGGACCATAGCCAATTCATTTCAAACAACTATTCATAATCACTGTATCACCTTCGTCTACCACTGAGGTTAAGACTGAGTGGAGCCATGCCTCTGCTTTGCCGCTGTGCCTTCCTGGCATGTATGGGACAACTAGACCCCTATGTGATACATAACTGAAGTTATTACATCATCATACAATAATCTACAGATGATTCAATTGGTTTATCTAAGGCCTGAGTTTCTTATAATGGGTTCCAAAAACCTGTGGTTGTTCATTTTGTTAGTGACATTTTAGTTGCAATGTAATACAACATTTTTATGTGACAAGTATAGGTAATGTTATTAACACGGGAAATGTGATTTGGTATTAGTGCAACATGGATAGTTCAGCATGTTACGTATGCTCTTCATGTTTACTGAAGTTCTAACCTTGGTTTCTTTCAGAAACGGTGACTAAACCAACAAATGCACACAAGTGTGTGAAAGTCTATTATAAATGTAGTTTATAAGTGTATGTAGTTTTTGCCTGTTGGGACATTTATAGTATGTTTTCATAACCTTGTGTTTATTTGTTGGTCTTAGTTACCATATCTAACTGTTCAATGCACGTTATGGATCATTTAAAATTCATTTAAAATTGGTTTCATTCATTTCAACCTTTATTGTCCACATGGCACATTAACGTGGTACTGCATGATGACTGTGATTACTCCAGCCACTGCATATAGTACAATGCAGACAGAATAAATTTTATGGTCCACACTGCAAGTTCTTTTAATTTTGCTCTATGATATAATGCAACATGTTTTGGCCATTGTATGTGGCCAGCCTTAGGCAGTTTATATAGAATCATGTAAGAGAATGCATGAACATACAATGTCACATACCTTAATTAAAATATTAGTATTGATATACATATTACTGTCAACCACAACAAATTATGTCAGCTTTGTCAGTGAATGCATTCACTGATGAAGCCAATAAAATTTTATTGTGGTTGATGGTAATACATATGTCAATAGCAATATGTTATACAACAATGGGATGAATTCCACAAAAATTAATTAACATAAACAGTGGGACTTCAGAGTATTTTCCTTGTACATTTGTGTATTACCTTCATATTTGTGTGTAAACTGCATGAGGATGGCTGTGTATAGTGGTTGAACTATTTTGCAGTGGAAGGTAGAGTAAAATCACAAGGATGGCTGTTGTGCATGCTATATAATTTATTATGTGTACATTGTCTCTATAGCACAATGGAGATGTACCATTTAAAAACTTTGTATAATGCAGTTTCTAACCTGGTGATGTAGGTTAGGCCAAGTTATTATAGTCTTGTGGTATTAGCAGGAATTAACATACTTCCAATGTAGTGCTGGATAACTACTGCAGACACTAATATATCTTGTAGAGTTTTGTGCCTGTTGTACACAGGTTACGAAGTATAGCAGTATAGCATGGTACTGTACTGTAATTAGGCACGCCACAGACTATATATCAGAAGGCTTCATTTAGCTCTGTACTTTTGGCACTTGCCACAACATTGCATGATCTAATAAAATGAAGCATGAAGACAAAGCCAATGATATAATATTCAACAGTTTGATTTCTACTCCTTAGGAAACATCTCCAATATGTAGACAGTCAGTTTGTGTCTAAGGATACAATGGTCGCAAGATTTGAAGTTTTTGCGTTGGTGTTGCTGAGGATTCCTATCTTCTGGAATTTGACGCTGTGTTACTGGATGAGTATTTCTCAAAGTTTTGAATGATTGTAGTGTGTTGGTCTTCAAGGTCAAGCAGTCTGAGAAGCACAGCTATTTGGCAGTTCTTCTTCAACTCTTTGACCTTACAAGATGAAGGTACTGCAGTCCTTCATGACATCAGGAAATAGTTAACCAGTGACACAACATTAAATTCCAGAAGACTGAAATCTTCAGAAATAATTATTGTTCATTGTGGATATCCAGCAACACACAAGTATTCCCTGGATAAAATTCTGACCTACTGAATGCTGGGTCATATTGTACAGTGCTGTATACGTTGTCATGTGTGGAAGCATTTGGAGATGTGTGCATCGTGCTAATGCATCCATTGTGAACTGTGAAGGTGCAAGGTTATGAGTCACAGTATGTTGATACGCACACAAAAAGTTCTAATGTTTGTGAATATTAAAATTGTACTTTTCTGTAAAGCTTTCTGCTCTGGTGGCTGGTTACTACTGTTTTTGAGGAACTGTCTGTCTTCAGGGTAGCAGAATGCAGCCACAAATGGGGACAGCAGTTTCCTCCAGGGTATTGCTAAGCATCTGCCTCCCTACATGCATCACATATCTTAATTGCTATAAATACTTGTGTGATGAGAGCAGAAAGCAGAACTTCTTGACACGTTAGCTGTTTTATATATGTTAAGCATGTGTAAATAAAAGAAGAATCAATCCCATTTATAATATGTGTTTACTTGGTGACCTTCAGTAACAAAGGTGCTTAAATAATTTTTATCATAAAAGGCCAAATTAAGTCAAAAATATGATTAATAGAAACAGTACCTTTATATTTTGTTATTTTTCATTACAAGTTATTTTCTGAGATTGCTGTAGCTTACTGTAAGTAGTGTTTGCAGGTTGAGGGGGTCTCATATACTTCTATTCACATGAAGGGAGCCTCATACTGCAAAAATTTGGGTATCACTGTTACAGAACACGTGGTCTTTGGTTAGAAAATGTTTGTGGCAAAATAATTTGGTATTTAATTACCAATACGATGATTATGGACTTGAAATATGGAACTTAAAGTGGAAAATTTTGTGTTTCAGTGCATACCAAACATGCTTCTGCATTAGTCATGAAAATGAAATATGGAACTTAAAGTGGAAAATTTTGTGTTTCAGTGCATACCAAACATGCTTCTGCATTAGTCATGAAAATGAAATATGGAACTTAAAGTGGAATATTTTGTGTTTCAGTGCATACCAAACATGCTTCTGCATTAGTCATGAAAATGAAATATGCACTTCTTGGGTTTTACTGTCATAGCAACCACATTAGATCCTGCTGAGGAACTATGATCTATAGGCCTTGCTCAAAACTTAGTTCAGTATGCTGAAAATTTAATAAAATGAAAGAATAATAATTTCTGTCTAAGAAATATTGCAATCATCGTAGCAACAATAGATTTTCTTCTGCATTGGATGAACATCAAGACATATGAGTTTTCATTTGCAAAATTGCTATGAATGGGTGTTAATTGTGTGAAACTGTACAGCTTCTGATTCATGTTATGCTACACATTTAATAACATGGAACACATCAACAGCACAGAATATGATATAATGTTACACTGATACATTCCTATAATGTAAATATTATAAACACATCTACTGTACTGAGACCATGGAGAGAAGGATTAGGCATTGATCCCCTCTCAGCCTCCCTCCAGCTGTTACATACCCTCCTACGCTGCATTTCTCTATATTCTTATCTAGCCATTTTGTTCATAGAAATGTCAGTAGCGATGACCACAATATAAACTCTACTAGTTACAAACTTTCATGTAGAAGGCCATGGAAACTTGAGGATAGTATAAAAATAGACACAAAGATTGTTGCTCAGTGTTCCATACCATTTACAGGTCTTCTTTCCTTGGCCTCTTTGTAACAGGATGATAGGAACTTCTTTTGGCACATGGTAGTTAATCGTGTGATTATGCGTGCTGATGCTGCATTCTCTTCTCAGCGAGCTCAGCCAGTATCTACTTACTCATGCCTCTGTTTCTCAGCATCACATCACATTCACAATGGACAGCATAAATTTGTTCTAGCACTTTGCAGCTCTGACTCAAAGGTGATCCTCCCCATGAGTTTTTGCATGTTGCAGAAATGTATGAACTTCATGAACAAGGAGCCTGAAGCAGTGCAGATATTGAGGCTGGAGACACATGTTGATGAGACCGCTGAGGTATGTAAGTTACCAGCCCAGTGCCTGATATAAATCACTACTACTGCAAGTCCAAACACAGTCAGTCAGATACATTCTATTACTGCTCTCTAGATTCTTCTCCTTGGCTCTCCACAGTCTGTGTCTGAAGTATAAATTCTAGTTTTGGGCCTTAGCAGTGTTTCAAAGATAGTATTTTTAACACAAGGCTGAACAGGACTGAGCCCTGCAGAATGGGCAGCGTCATGAATCGCTATGCAGCAGTAATGTCCTCCACTCTATGAGCACCACTGCAATAAAAAATGTCCTGTTTGGGACAGTTTGCTAATGTACACACTACAAGTGGGTTTGTAGATTCTGTGACCCAGTTTTGACTTCAGCTGGACACTGTATAATGTTGAAGCTCTTCCAACAAAAGAATGCTGATAAAACAAAAAAGATGTCACTTTTGCTTGTAGTGGTATACTAATGAAACTCTCCCTTCCCCTTACCTCCAGCTATAAAAAGCTTCTGCTGTGAAGTACTGTGCATTTTTATGTCAGCTGCATCAGTGTAGCAGGAGGTGCCGAAATCCACAAGGCTGCATGGTATATCTGTATCATCATGGAAGCTTCAGAGCTTCACACAGTTTTCATTTGCATCTGTTTCAGTCACATGGCCATGTTGAGAGTGAGGTTGCAAAATGGCAGAAAGAAATTGATCAGACAGAGCAGCAGTGGTTGAAAAAGTTGCAACACAGTGATTCTGTGGAGTCAGCAGCTGCAGCAGGGAAGTTGCAACGGAACTGTTCTCTGCAGTCAGCAGCAACAGGGAAGTTGAAATGCAGTGGTTCTGCAGAGTCAGCAACAACAGAGAATTTGCAACAGAATGGTTCTCTGCCATCAGCAACACCAGGGAAGCTGCAACAGAATGGTTCTCTGCAGTCAGCAACACCAGGGAAGCTGCAACAGAATGGTTCTCTGCCATCAGCAATAACAGGGAAGCTGCAACAGAATGGTTCTCTGCAGTCAGCAACAACAGGGAAGCCTCCTTCAGCTAGGCAGAGAATGAGGCAGCTTGCCAGTGATGTTCATGATGGAGGCAGCTGTGAACAGGAGCACAAGCCTTTCAAGAACAATGTTCAGGCTGCAAAGAACAAGGTCATCGAGGCAGGCGAGTGGAGTAATTCAGGTTACATGACCCCAAGTGAATGCAGCACTGTGTCATCGGACCTTGACTTTGACACAGATGTGCCAGTAGTGCTGCCATCCGTTAAAGAATTGGCAAAACACTTTTCAGGGAGTACAACATCAGATTCTGACTCTTCTGTTACAAAGGTGAGTGGGCAGGGTCTGATGAAGATATATCTCCTCCTCCCCCTCCTGCTTCTGCCTCTCCTCTCTCTTGTTTTCCTCACGTATTACAGTCCAATTTAGTGTGGAGTGTCTCAGCTGAGCCCCTTCCTTGGTTCCCATCTAGCACTTCGGTCTTCAATCCCTTGATCCCCAAGATTTGTATAGCTTCTTCTATACTATATACCCATCTGACTGCAGGCCTTTTTCTCTTACTTGTACCTTCTGGCTTCGTAAAGTTGAGTTTCTTGCAAGGTTGTGTATCATATAATCTTAAAATGTGTTCCAGCCATCTTACTGTTCCGGCTTTTACTGTGATAAAGTTTTATACTACCCCGAATAATAGTGTTCACTTTGATTGAAGATTATTCTTTTATTCATGACTGAACCCCATCTTCTTTGCCAGGCTGTCACCCGCATTTACTGTTTGGAATTTCACTGTACAATTACACTTTTGTCAGGTTGTGTATGCAAGATGGCAGAGTTTAGTAACACTGTCTGTCACTTTGTCTTCACAGGTTAGACTTCTTAATCGATACAGGCCATGCTGATTGCTATTGTGATAGCACATATGAGCATTGTGCGTTTTGCCTACCAGTATAATCACTTCCAAGTTAATTTCCTCCTTACTGCTAGTGAACATAGTGGAAGGCCAAAGAGCCAACCAATCAGTTACATTCCACCTTTACCAGGCACAGCTGGGGCTTTTCTAAACATCTGAAGATGTTAATGAAATATAAAACATGAGGGTAAATTTAGCCCTGTCCATGCCATGAAGGCTTGTAGGGGTAGGTGAGGTATGGCTCCACTCATTTTTAATTTCTGCACTATATGGAGGTGAATGGCCAGCTTCACGCCCCAGCTGCTTTAACCCGAAGGAAATACACATAATCCCTGGTACTCATTGAATGTGATGCTGGGTGCAATCCCCAGAAACTTGCCTGGAAGTTCTGGGGAAGAGCAAAATCTCTTACCCCTCTGGGAAATCGAACCGTAGATTGTGCAGTGCATAGTCTTGTCACTATGCCAACTGAGCTATCCTAGCTCCTGTTATTGAAACACAAGAAGAAATAAATTTCATATTATTCACACGATGCATTGCTGTTGATCAAAATACAATACCAAACCAACAACTGCACTCTTGTTATTTCATTTTATTTTATTTTGATATCATAAAACACAATAACTGTAATGTAGTCCAACATGTTTTGTTCCCCTGCTGGGATCATCATCAGGGGCTCCTTGCGAGAGGATAATTACATGAATAAAACTAACAATATAAGTACCTGTTAAAAATATAAAATTTTATATTAAAAATATATTTTATATTAATTTTTATATTAAAAGTATGTTAAAAATATAAAATTTTATATTTTGTATTTTTAACAAGTACTTATATTGTTAGTCTTATTTGTGTAATTATGCTCTTACAGGGAGTCCCTGACAATGATTCCAAGAGGGGATTGAAACATGTTGGACTAACCTACAAGTATTATGATTTATGATATCTAAAATAAAGTAACGAGTGCATTTGTTGGTTTAGTATTGTATGTTGATAAGAAGACATAGTTTTTAATGTGTGTGGTGTGTGGCAATTTTAGTATGATTTCTTGTGCAATATTTGGATATTAAGGCCTGTGAAGTAAGCAAAATTGCAAAGCATACATTTGGAAAATATTCATGCTTAATTGGAACACATATTTCTGTAATGTATTGGTAACCAAGTGTGCTGCTCTGTCTGGCTCACCCAAGGGACCAGATATGGTAACACATTCGGCCCTAAAGCACATCACGCCTTCCACTGTCAGGCACAGTGTAGGGAAATAGGAAGAAAGAGCACATACCCCACACATCTATAGAGTTTATAATCAACATGTAACTACTACACATTTTAAAATACACTGAGAGACACAAACAACAAATTAGGAAAGCTTGCATGTGTAAATGCATAAAGGAGCATAGCCCATCACCTACAGCTGGCCATCAGACTGCTTTAAACTATGTAGCCTGTGGCCAGTATGTTAAGAAAAAAGATGAGCAATGTTATGTGTTAAAGCATTCAGTGACCAACATTTCTCACACTGCCCACATTTCTGTGTTACTCCTGCAGAACTGTATGGACGAAACATAACAGTGACGACTGTATGGTTGGTTGTTCACAGCTGCTGCCAGGACCTCATCGCAATAAGACGGTAGAAGTGACTAAGGAGGTGGTGATTATGGCAAGAGAGAAGCAGCAACAGCAACAGCAACAACAACAGCAACAGCAGCAGGCAATGCGAGAGGTTAGCAAGAGCTGACATTGTTGTCAGACAAGTGAGGGGCATTTCTGTAGATCAGTATGCATGCCACTAAACCAGTTCTATCATCAAGCAGTAGGCTCATAACCTTTTGCAGCTGATAGGAAAATAAGTGATGTTTCTCGGGAGTATCTGTTGACCACAACATTTCCATTTACAGGTAATGAATGGAAACAAATGTCCGTAAAATGTCCTGCAACTGATGTTCGCAGCAGTCATATGCCAGATGTGATTTAAGTAAATGTTGTTGAATTGCTAAAGCATGACACCTAGAACTGAATTAGGATGGTATACATAGCAAGATATCTGAATACATATTTATGTCTATGACATAAGAATCCAACATCCCATCTCATCCCTTGGGGGAACAATTCAACCAAAAAGATTTCCATAATTAATGACATTAACCTCCCCCTTTCCCTTTCTGCCTCCTTTTCCTTCCATTTTATCTCCATTTTTCCTACAATTTCTTCTCCTGCTCTCCCCTCATTTCCCTTTTTCTGTTCTTGATCTCTTTATGAATTCACCATCTTCACTTCTCACTGTAATCCCTCTCCCGGTCTGCATCTTCCAAAGCTCATTTTTCACATTAGTCTACAGGAAGTTTTTACATGACAGACCTGGCATATTATTCTCCAATGCAAAATATGTAAGAGGAGAAGATACATGGGAACAATACAACCGGCCTATCTTTATATATGTGTGAAAGTACAAATTTGGGACCTGTGTTTGCTAAAAAAGCCTCCTTGAAGGTGACCAGATAAATGGTTGAAACATATTGTGGTTTGTTATGATTTATATACGTGATGGCTAGGCAGCTAATCGTGGAATACCACAAGATTAATTTGCCTTGTTATCCCGTTTTGTTTTTCCATCACTCCTTAAAGATGCCATGTCCATTGCTTGAATTTTGCTCTTTCCCCCTTTATAAAGGTCGTTGTTTTGTCATTAAATGTTAAAATTAGTTCAAGACTTACTTATTTCTTTGTTTTATAATGCTCTGTATTCAAGAAGCTGTGGGATGGAATTTCATTCTGTCTGGTGTTTTTTTTTTTTAATTCTGCTAGCACATGTTACAGTAGTGCACCAGTCCTGTATCTTTCCCTGGTCATCCGTTTTATAACCCACACAGCCGATAATCTTCCTGAAGCAGATTTCTTACCTAACTGCAGGTACACAGCTTGACGGCTCGGAGCATATCAAAGGAGTTTCGTGACGGCCTGCGCCGGAACCTCCCTTCCCACCTAGACCGCAACTTGCACACAACAGCGAACAGTGCCCTTTCTAATGGTGCCCGAAACTTGTCCCATGTGTCTACTGATTCACTTGTTGCCATTAAAAATGGTGACACCAAGGTGCCACCAGCCGATGGGAGCAAGCAGTTGGAGGGTGCTACAAGTGTGAGTGGTGCAGAAAGAGACAGGGCCCTTACTGGGCATAAGGGCAGTAGGTTAAAGGATGTGACTGATGCTGATCATTATGGCTCATATGTGAGAGGGGATGGTAGCATTCCTGGCTACACATCAGATGAAAGTGGGACTCAATCCCCATCCCCTCCCTTGGGCAGAAGATTTAAGCTGCAGAACAGTATTGAATTTTGGGAACAATTGCAGCATCGAGGTAAGTGATACACAAGTTGGCACCTTACTGCAGCAAGGGACTTGTATCATACGTAAGGTTCTCAAAATATTCAGCTTTTGAGATAATACTATCGTCCTTCCCATAGTGCATTATGTTTAGCATGGAAACCCATTTGTGATGTCCACAACTTTGTAATTGTAACAAGTGTCATGATGTTTGCAAAAGTAGAAATATGAGGAATATTATGCTTTAACATTTCACAAGTCACTTTAGTGACAACTGAAACTTTTTTTGAAACTGCTGAGATGTGAGCTGTAACATTTGAAGTGTTCAATACATTGTTACCATCTTTGCAGTAATACATATTCCGGTAGAACATTTTATGTGTTGCAACAAACACTACAGTATTCTATATGATGTCAAATATATCCTCTTTCAATACCATACTATAAGAGCCATCTACCAGTTGTGACATATACTACAAGATCTATTATAGGCCTGCACACAAGTGCATATTTATGACTTCCCCATTCTTAGTGGAATTAGAGTGAAAAGTTGGCAATGTTTGCAACAGTGGGTGCTGTAGTGATTAACATTGTGTGTTTTTGGCAAGTGGGGCCCAAAATAAGGACTTCCAACTGCCTTTTGTGGATGTGGTCTTATGATATTAGTGTATTAGCAATATACTGCAAACCCTGCAGGTAGGTGTGGTATGCCAGCTGCAATTTAAGGGGATTGAATGAAAGTGATATCCCTGTGCCTAAAGGTGGTTTGTAGATAAAACACCATGTATTTAGTAATAGTGCTCAACTTTACACACTGTACATTTCACGTTGAGTAGTGTCAGACAATCCAATACACAGTGCGATGCCTTTGTTGGGAACTTGTAGCACAGGCGGTGTGTTGGTAGCTCTGAAATCTGTATTATTATTATTATTATTATTATTATTATTATTATTATTATTATTATTATTATTATTATTATTATTATTTATCGCCTTTATGCAGGGTATTTACAATTGTATACCTGAAAGAAACCCTGTTTCTAGGGTATATAGTGTTGCAGCTATTCTGTAGTTACAACTTATAGTACGTGTAATGTGCTTTTCCATGTTGAATGTCCTGTACTTTTACATCAGCACTTCCCGCAGTATGTGCGCAGTGCCCAGTATGACTGTTTTCTGTAGTTCCTTGATTTCGTGCTTTACCTGTGTGTTGCTCAGGTATTTTCCGAATGATTTTCACACGGTTCCAGTTGCCCCCATTATTACTGGTATCAGTTTTGTTTTTACATTCCACATGCCCTCATTGTCTATTATAGGGTCTGTATATTGGTCTTTACATTTTAAAATCTTTTGACCTCCTTTCTTTATCACATTTCTGTCTCCTGAAATTGCAACTTATCATCATCATCATCATCATCATCATCATCATCATCATCCTCTGTGCCAAAGTAAAGCAGCCCACTGATTGTATACATCTGGTAGTAACATATTGGCATTATAACAATGGTATGCAAATGAGAATAAAGATCAATTACGTTTTATTGTGGAAGAAAAATTATGCAAGTTCGAATAGAATAAAAATAATTGTACATTGTAAATGGATCGTATGTATATTTGAAGTTAAATTTGATTCTGTACATATGTAAGTAACATACACATGTATTTTTATTATCCAGAATATGGTAATTTCTTCTTCCAGAATTTTTTTAAAGGATGTAATGCTTGCAGTGTAGAAGAAATGAATGTTTCTACATGTTTGAGTGTTAAATAACTTTGTAATTAGGTACTGATGAGTTTTAATTTCAAAAATTTGCGTTCACTCTATACTTGTGCTGCTGGTAGTGTCAGTGCATATTTGTAACAAGTGAAGATTACTGCATGCAGTTCAGAATGTTATTTCAGTTTTCAAACTTTTACCCATTACGTGCCAAAACTATTTACAGCTGATTTTTAGATTATGATTGACATGCACATAAGGTAGATTGTAGAAACACAAAAATAATATTGCCATTTTTTTCAGGTCACAATTCTTTAACAAAAGAGTACCCCGTTTTTGGTACTCTAGCAGATTGTGACTGCAAAAGTTAATCACTTGACATGGGTTACTATGACACAGTATCTCATGTAAGTTTGCATATTCATCAGAATTGGTACAATACACTTTTCCCAAAGTCACCACCACAAAGTCA
The DNA here is from genome assembly GCA_013340265.1 of Coptotermes formosanus. Taxonomy (NCBI): domain Eukaryota; kingdom Metazoa; phylum Arthropoda; class Insecta; order Blattodea; family Rhinotermitidae; genus Coptotermes; species Coptotermes formosanus. The sequence goes on from BLKM01000280.1 coordinate 565,916, forward strand.
TTATTTGAAGCAGTTTTTTTTACATATCAGACAAACGCAACATTATAAGAATTTGAGATGTATCATGAAGCATCATATAATATTATGCTTTCTTTATCTTCCACTGTGCACGTCATCTTTGTGTAGCAGTTAATACAGGGTATGATTCACCGGATCAAACCTTATGTCAGTACACTGACTCTGCCACCCTCCAGCTTGCTATTTTGGGGACCACTACATTGTGCTAACACTTTGTTTTGGGAAATGAATTGTATTTATACTGCAACAATCACTGTAACCTTGGTTTGGCATCATTTTAGGAAACCTATTGGTGTGTATTTTCCTTGCTTTTTATCCTTGCATCTATTAGGGTTGTTATGTGAAATGTCACTGAACAAAAGCTGTCAGATACAGGAATTGGAAGATTATATCTTTGGCAACATACATTCTCTAAAGCAAAGCATGCTGTTGTTAATCTTACAGGGACCATTCCAAAGTAGTGACATGCTTGCTGTTGCTGTTTCCTTCCTGTCTCCTACAGCTTGTGCAGTATCACATTTAAATGTTTGTTATTACAATCAACCCTTCGTCAACATATCCACAAACTCCTTAACGCCTACGGCTAGACAACATCAGTGTGACATTTAGCTGGCGAGACTTCAATCAGGATAACCAGATACAACCAAGATAATAACTAATACATTCTGATTGCAAACTAAAGGTATCACAACTTTGTACAGTCCTGCAGTAGTGTAGATTACAGTTTGGGAGGCGCCATGCCACAAGGTCTGTGCAGGCCTTATCTGCGCTACAGATCCGCTACTATCTATGATGGAAAAATTGAATGACTTGTGAGACATGGTGATGAAGTATGCCTTATGCTGTGCTTGCGAGCCAACGTGTTGTTGCATGTTGTCTGGTTTTCTAATCCAACTGTCACTGCCTGGCGCCTAAGATCTCTTCCATTTATTTTTGTTGTCATAGCAAGGCCCACTACCAGCAGTCCTAAAAGGGTAAGGTTGGCAGACATGTCTCCATAACTCTCAAGCAGCTCCCCACCACCCATAGTGAAGACAATGCCAAATATCTCACTCGAAACCATCAGAGCTCCAGATGATGTTCCCTCAGGGATTGGGTATGTCAGTTCTGCGGCAAACTCAAACCCAATTCCAAGGTAACCAATCATGAAGAACCTGGTAGACAATAAAACACAAGAGTTAGAACTGGCAACATTGTGAGGGTGCACAGAGGACAGCACAAACAAATAAATGTAAGGCAATGGTTTTCCGTGCCCTCTTTGCTCAGTAATCGTGTGTGTGTGTGCGTGCGTGCGTGCGCACGCGCGCGCGCACACGCCTTCATGCATGCAGGGTGGGGTGGGAGGCAATAAGAAAAGCTGTGACATAAACAGTCACCTAAATCGTTTATTGTCATTTCAAATTCTGCAGATTCGTGGTCTTGTAAAATGCCAGCAAGCTGAGTAAAGACTGCTGTCCTGCCTGCCTCAGATTTCAAGTCACAAGTAATCCTACAAATTAAATTATAATTGGCTTCTATAAACATGCACAGGACTTGAAGCTTTCACAGTTAAAAAACACTGCCATACTGTGAGGTGGTCAGCTGTGTCAAAGCTGTCTGTAACCAGCATTTGATAGACCTGCTGTGACTCCCTCGTCAGAATCAATGTGGTCAACAGCTGTCAGTCACAATAATGTGTGCGTGCAACTACACAGAAGAGAGTTCTTCTCAAGAATGTAACTCCCCAGCCAGTCAAGAAGTTCCCTATCTTTTATGAAACTAAGCGTTTCATCTGCATGCTGTGCAAGTGGTGTATAAGGATAATTAATATCTGCTGCCCAGCTTAAAATAGGCCATTAACCACTGACTGAGACACTTTTTTGAATAATATTTAAAAATTATCCCTGCTTGGAAGAAGAAACACCACATATTGAGTATTAATATCAGTTGTAGAGATATTCAGTAAAAATTATAGTGCTTTAGTCTGAGAGACAACTGGACTGTGGGCAAAATTCTGAAATGGTCACTGTGAATTCACATGGTACACATGGTAACCACTCTCACATACTTACCCCAACAACATGCCTATCATGTACGTGACCCAGATGTGCCCAAGTGTCAGGGTAAATGTGAAAGCCAGCATGCCCGCGAGTGACATCAGGTACACCAGTAGTGCGCTCTCTCTGAAATACAGGATGGTCTGGTTCAGTTCATATCACCTGCACTGTTTTAGGAAAATCATTGGATTATTTATATATACATCCCCCTCATTTTTAATCCATCGCTGACATTGCGATCTTCAGGTGGCTTTTAGCAGAGAACTGCAAGAACTTTTTACATGTAAAAAGTTGGCAACTTGTTTGCTAAAACATCTGCATATTTTATATTTTGTATTTTATACATATTATTTATCTGGTGTATTTGTTAGTTGGTATTAGATTTATGATAAATTGCATGGTATATATAATATAAAATTTGCAATGGTGGGAAGTTGATAGCAGGGGAAATCAGAGGAGTGTCACAGGCAACCTTCCAGTAGTGCCACTTTGTTCACCACACATCTTGCACTAAGTCACACAGGATTGAGCTTCAGACTGTATAGTTAGAATCTAGCAAGTGACCACTTGATTTATAGCATGGGCTAACCACAAGCCTCAAACATCTGACTGTACAAAAAAAACAGTATATGACACAAAACATGTTGGTTTGAACAATGCGTTGTGATGTACAAATAATGAAGTGTAGAGCCCGATCACTGTGACGTGTCACAAAGTGACATGTGGGAGTGGAAGTGAAGGTGAAAGAGCAGAATGGAGTGGGTGGCCAGTAAGCATCACATGACCATGGAACATAGGTTTCTACAAATAGTACAAATGCTGCAAGCTGACACGCACAATTCCGTTGCCAATAGTCGACTGAACTGTCACCCCCACTGTTACAGGTGTAAGTGGCACTTACTAAATCCCATATAACCACTGAGACTTACTTGAACCAGTGCATCTTGTCAAGTATAACACCTCCCATAAGACAACCCAGCACCCCTGCCAAAACAGTGGTGAGACCAATCCTGCCAGCATCTTCCTCTGCACCCTACGAGGGAAAAGTAACCACATTAAATCCCACCATGTTTTTTGGGACATACGAACATACATCCAGGTATATCTGTATATGTGACAATATGGGTTTACAGTATGGAATATCTCGACTAAGTCAACACATGGAAAAAGAGCACAGGATATTTAAAAACAAAACCATAGGAACATGGGATCAGAGTGCAGTACATCAATTAAGTAATGGGAACGAAACACACAGTATGTTAACATTAATGGGTACATGGCAAAAAAGCACGATATACCTCAACGTGGTTATGGGAAGCGTACACAGGATATTTTAACACAATCTTGGGCCATGGTAAAGGGGCACAAGGCATGTAAGGTATGTGGGAACTGAGCACAAGATATTTAAGTAAAAGTATTTATTGGTAAGAAGTTTAAAAGGGAGTGTTATCGGAAGAGAGAAGACCACTGAACCAGATGCAACAGAAATTATGATGGAAGAAGAGAAACACAAGCATGGATAGAGTACAAGAGACTGCAAGGTATGTCACTCCAGGGGATGTGAAAGTAAAATGTGCAAGGTAGCGCAGCACAGCCATGGGGCCATGGGAACTGTGCCTTACAAATCTTGGTACACTGGCAGGACCAGCACAAGATCAGAGGGTGTAATGCATGAAGATGCTGATATGTGACACACAGTTTCAGCAGAACTCACCGCAAAATGCAACAACACTATCTGGTTGAGCAGTGTTGACACAGTGTAGAAGACACCAGCATTGATGCCGTAGCTGATCAGTAGCAGTATGAAGTTCTTGTTGGTGAACAGCGACTTGAGAGTTTGAAGGTAAGTATGTCTGCCCATGCTCTTGTCTGACGTGGGAACTTGGCACCTCACAGTGGCTTGTGCAGGGCTAGGGGGCAGTGGTGGCTGTTTCTGGAAAACTGCACCCCATAACAGGAAGTGAGCTAAGTCCCATTTGGAAACTGTGCAGCTGTCTTCAGCCTAATTTCCTTAGGTACTTCAGACAGACATTGGGCCTATTAAATCAGCTTTGTGTTTATGTCAATGATGACATGTAATTTGCATGTAATGCCACATATTAATTCCTATTCATTAGTTTCCCACCATAAAACATAACCAGTTACTAAGGTAGGAGAGAGTGTTTAATACCAAAGTCTGTAATTTGCCTGCTATCAGAATTAAATTATTAATTATTTTCATGAGTCATGAAACACACCAAGTACAGTAATATGGCAGAATCCAACAGAAAAGCTGCAGATGCTGAAATATGAACATTTGGTTACTGAGAACTCGTTTTTTGTCACATGATCATAAGACGACAGAAAACAATACATGATGTAGGTGTTTCCCTCTTGCAGGCTTGATGTTTGGTTCATTGAGGTAACGCATGAAACATTATTGGGAAAATCAGTCTAGTGTGTATTGAAAGTAGGGATAAAAGAGAAATACAGGGTTTGGTGGGGAGACCTGAGAGAAAGAGACCACTCAGCAGACCTAGGTTCTTAAAGAAATGGGATGGAAAGGTGTGGACTGTTCATGTGTCCCAGGGCAGGAACAAGCAGCAGATTCTTAGCTTGTCTAGATCTACAGTGATGCATCATCAAGCCTTTAGTTGCGGACTCACACAACAGCAGCAGCACTAGCACAGCTGTAGGCCCAATCGCATAGCCATAGCACAGCGTGTTCAGGTCCTGCCCAATGTCATCCAGTTTGTCGTGGTTCTTCACTACAGCAGGAGGAATGAGAAAGCCAAGGGCCACTCCAACCTGAACAACACAAACACTTGTGTCAAAGGTAATCCAAGTATGAAGACTAAGATACACAGAACTATAATTCTGCCTGTTGTTTTGTATGGGTGTGAAACTTGGTCTCTCACATTGAGGGAGGAAAGTAGACTGAGGGTGTTTGAGAATAGCGTGCTGAGGTAGATATTCGGCACTAAGGGGGATCAGGTAACAGGAAGTGCAGAAGAATATGTAATGAGGAGCTTTATGATCTGCATGCCTCACCAAATATGATTCAGGTGATCAAATCAAGAAGAATGAGATGGGCAGGGCATGTGGCATATATGGGGGGCAGGAGAGGTGCATACAAGGTTTTTGTGGGGAGACCTGATGGAAAACGACCACTTAGAAGAACTGGGCATAGGTGGGAGGATAATATTAAAATGGATCTGACAAAAGTGGGTCAGGACAGGGACAGGTGGCGGGCGCTTGTGAATGCTGTAATGAACATTCAGGTTCTATAAAATGTGGGGAATTTCTTGATTAGATGAGGAACTGTTAGCTTCTCAGGAAGGACTCTGCTCCATGGAGTTAGTAATAGAAATGTGTCAGGCAGCACATAACCTGTTTTCATACTCAGGCAGGCCACTTTTGATTCTTGGCTGGAGTCTTCCTCCAGGCCCCCCACTCCCCCCAAACAAATCCTGGGGTTAGCCACATCTTTTTGTCATTCATTGTACTATCCACCTACAAATTTGTCAAAACAGTCCACATTTCATTAAAATCTGACAGAATTAACATACAGTTTACCTGAAGTGCTACTTGCTTTTCTGCCCGTAATTTGTGAAATAGAGTCAAACTCGGTTATAACGTCATGAAAAGGACTGAATATTTTGCGTTGTTATAACCGAGTGCTGTTATAACCGAGGAGTATAGTTTTGTGGTTAACAGCGAGGAATTAATTAGAACAACAGAATATCTGACGCTATACACGAGATGTCGCTTAAACCGATGTCGTTATAAGCGTGTTCGACTGGATTTGTCAGAGTGACAAGTGTTCCGAACAGGTCTTGTTAACAAATGTGGAACACAACCCACTTCCAGTGCACCTTCCCCGTATATTCCGAATCTTTCATCACAGTTACATGCTGTGACATCTCGTAAATCAAGCACTTCTTGTAAGCTGTTTATAAGACCAACGAAGTTAGCATTCATTGCTTGAAAACCTACAGCCAATAACAAGGGAACTGGGATAGATCAGTTAGTTTAGTGACCAGGCCACGAGCTGGGGGGTCCTGGGTTCGAATCCCGGCAGGGTCAAGAGAGTTTTCCTTCTCTAAAATCGTCCAGATAGGCTCTGGGTCCCACTTAGCCCGCTATTAAATAGGTTCCGGCATTTTTACCTGGTGTAAAGCGGCCGGAGCGTGAAGTTACCCACTCACCTCAATCTAAAGCCATGGTTTTGAATGAGTGGAGCTATGCTGCTGTTTCCTCTATATGCCTTCATGGCGTGGAGAGGGACAAATTTACCTTCTACGTTTTTACAAGCAATAACGAAGCAAACGCACCAGAACTGATACAGTCCTAAATAACTGCAATGCCACGAAAGCCCTACAGCTTTGAGAATGATCTGAGAAGTTTACAGTGACAGGGGAGATGGACGAAGCATATGTGGCAGAGGAAATCTCCCAGGATTCCTCAGAGAGGCTGGGTATATCTGCCAGGATTTCCCTAGAAGGTTGCGTATGTGTTACCTGGTTGCCGATCACACCCAGGGCGCAGGCTGTGGACACCTGGCTTGGACCAAACCAGACGGCGGCCAGCTGGGCAGGCACCCCCACAATGAACACCTGCGCTGTTCCAACCAGCGCTTGACCGATGAATGCCAGCCAAAAGCTGTCCGGAGCTAAGGAAACCACCTTCAGCCAAGCACCGAACACCATTACGGCAGCACCGGTCAGCAGTGTGATGCGGAGACCCTGGGAACACGGCAATGCGATTGCTGATGTGTGATTGGCACCTCACAGCTGTTATGTTGCTATTTGCAGTAGCAGTAGTCTGCATAAAATATTTGGGCACGAAAACGGGGGATTTGCTTTGTGAGCCCGGGAGAAAAAGGGGCTCCGTTGAAGTCATGATATGTTAAATCGATGTACCGCCTGCCTCACTGACAATGATAAACGAGTACATCGAAAGTATTAAAAGAATTATAGTCCTATATTACTGTATTAACCTTCTAAAGCCTCGCGGTAACTTCACATACGACCACGTTTAACATTAAAAAATTCTACGTGGTGCCCACATTGCGTTTATGTGTTTTGTACGGATCTCAGAACAAACAGCAACTTTTGCCTTATAAAACATAAAGAGACTGGTTTTTATAATCGAAGTGGAGAGTGTTTACAGCGCGGTACGCACTGAGTCCTTATATGAAACAGATACGCTTCGTCTTTAAAGGGTTAAAGAAATTCCGCAAGTAGATACGCAAGTCACGGATTTTCATGACAGTTGATATTTGAGTATTTTTTTAAAATCTGTACAGAAAATTCAATTCTCATTAAAATCTGACAAGAACAACGGGTACTTTACATGAAGACGTATGTATATTTATGATAACATCTCGCTGAATTCTTCTTAGAATGAAAAATATTAAACACAAAAACTGTGGAGAAAATCAAAACACACACTTTATGTTCAATAAGTTTTTCTGAAAATCATTGCGTGTATGAGATAATGTAGAAAAACATGGTAGAGCGAGACAAGCCACAGATGACAATATAATACGGCGCATGCGCTTTGCATGCTGGATAACTAAGGCTACAGACGCACACTCAGAATATGTAACACTGCTTTTCCGCAGTAAAAACAACTAAGAATTACCTGAATTCCTTTTAAAGACCCAGCTCGTACCGCGCAGTAAACACATTCCGTCTCAGTTACAAAAACCGGTCAGTTAATGCTGTATAGGGACATAATCGCCATTTGTTCTGAGATCCATAAAAACACATAAATACACTGTGTGGGGAGAACGTAGAATTTTTCAGTGTTTAACCTGGTGGTACATAAAATAACCACTGGGCTTTAATGTGTTAATTGGTAGATTTAATGGCTTACGCGGTGGCAGCCTGCCAGGCGCGGACCCAGAAACTTCCTTGGGAGGGGGCTGTACATATTTTATGTTTCATTTTAAAAGTGATGTTATAAAAGTCATATTGCAAGTACGACGTATCGCTGTTAGCAACTGCATTTTTATACATACGAATATAACTACATGTTCCATGACTCAGTCACAGTGTCCTATCTTTTTTTTTTTTATTTTATTAATTTACGTTTCAGAATTCTGATGTAACAGCCATCAGCCGATGTCAGTAGCTGATTTCGGCTGAAAGGAAAATCACGTAAAACTTTTGATATCATAATATCTACAAAATCTGTGTTCTTTGAATTTCGTTTTTGGGGTGTGTGGGGGGCTGCAGCCCGGCAGAACCCCCTCCCCCTTGGGTGCGCCCCTGCAGCCTGCTGATTAGAATTTCTGTTAACGAGGTGCTACAATGGCCGCTTCTTCTGCAACTAGGAACGGGCATTCCAACAAATCGGCCATCAGTAACGCCTAACTGAACTCCAGTCCGTGATGTGATGGCTACCCCTAATTGCCAAAATATTCCATAACCTCCACCGCCCCTCCCTCGACCACAGGATTTGGCTGATTCTATTCACAAACCCATGCTTTGCGCCTTTGTTCTTCACTCACGTACCAAAAACTTTGAACGAGCGCAACTTACATATCGGCTGAGCAGCCAAGAAGCTGGGAGTACGAACGGGACGTAGCAAGCCCCAAAGACGACAGCCGTCAGGTTGATGGCGCTGCTGCTGACACTGTAGTACCGCGTTACGACGTTGCTTATGATGGAGAATTGGATCCAGTGCATAGCATTGCAGCAGGAACACAGCACAAATATTGCTAACATCAGCCAGCGCCTTTTGTACTCCCGGAATTGTCCTGCGATAGTTGGCAGCACTGCCATCACTGTTGTGAGTGCTGCCCTCAGCTTCTTTGGACTAAACCCAGTACAGAGCTAACACTTAGAAGCATCGATACTTCTGTTTTCATATATCAGGATAACGTGTTGGTGAAACAAATTTACAATACGTCCTGGACAGGGCGACAGATCAGTGTGCAAGCCATTATTATTAACAATCATTTTTACAATTAGAATATTTTTACTTATGTTCAAAGTTTCCTTAACATTTTATCCCTTTTAGAAGTAAAAACGGTTTAAATTTGTTGTATTTATTTATTTATCATTCAGTTATAGTGCTGTTATTAGTTGAGTCAATATAGCGTAGTAGTAGCAGTAGTAGTAGTAGTAGTAGTAGTAGTAGTAGTAGTAACAATAATAATAATGAATGTAGAAACAATGTTGATATAGTATTGTTATTCAATTTCAGAACCATATAATACATCTGGTATGGAGCGGCATATGTAGAGTTTTTTGGGAAAGAAATACTTAACTGTTCTACTAGCCAAGACGAAAAGCGTCCTAACTGCTCTAATGAAATGCAAATCTAACATATTTTCTCAATGATCTGCAGCTTAAAACGTCCAAAAACGCCAGACGGCTTAATTCTGCCCCCTCGTGACAGAAGACGTTTCCTTACAGCGGAGAACGCACGGTGGTGCAGTAGTCGCGGCTTTGGCTGACCACATACCGACTTACGTTGCGGCAAAAGATTTTGACGGGTTCACACGGCAGTGGGAAACTCATCATCTCACGGCATCTCTCAAGCAAATTACATCTCACGACATCCTGTACTTCAGCAAAAGCCTGCCTTCGATCTATCCCGTCATACCTTGATTATGGCAGAGGAGTCAGTCCGTCCGTCCGTCCGTTCGTCCTCAACACGGACCCAAAATTTCACTGTCTCCAAAAGACAGTGCCCTCTAGATCTGTCGTGGTCTCAGAGCGCCAAGCCTCCAAACTTCCTGCTATAGAAGGCCCAGAACTGAGGCGCAGATTCAGACGTTGTCTCGGACAATCGGAACTTCCCCAAGATCAGCCTCAGCGGGAGTGAGCTCAGGAAGGTGCAGTATCTTGATATGCGGACTGTACGTCAGGCGAGGGAAACTGCACGCCTGTGTCTAACCGCTCCTCAATATAAGGAAAACATCAATTAGGACACTTATAGCCACTGCTGTTTGCAGACGGCGTACGTCATATGACTGAAAATTAGTCGTCTATGAAATTTTATCATCTGCAACTCTATGTATATGTTTATAGTAGTAGTAGTAGCAGCTGTTGTAACGGTAGTGGCAGTAGTAGAGGATGTAGCATCCTTTATGTTTCGTGCCTTCAGTAGAATGTGCAGTGCAGAACTGAAAGCACATAACCTCAAATATCTGCATCTCCAACATGTTTGTAACTAACTTCATGTCTTGGGGCAATCGACATCGGGCTCTTTTCCGAAGAAACTGCAGGACTATGTTCGAACCAAAGCAAAGAGCTTCAAAATGGGTACAAAAATGTAAAACAAGGAAAATCACTGTACCATTTCTGATAAAATTAGAAGGGGGGGTAACTCGATCCTTTTGTGATCTTGTTTATTTCAAAAATGGAGAGAAAATGTTATTTCAGTAGCATCTGGGCTTCACCGATAACTAAAGGTTTTTTCTTTATCTGAGTGCAGGCTTGGTGACATTCTGCGTCTCCTTTTACAGATCGTGGCCTCTGTGCTAGGAAACAAAAGTTACGATCAAAATAAGTCATTGAAAATAGCGACGAGGTTTGGCAATTAGTGGTTCAGTTGCTAATGGAAGTAAACAAAAAAATATTCATTATGAACTGTGTAGTAACAGTGCCATTGTACTTAATAACATGACATCATTTTACCCAAATAAACTTACAGCCTTCGTTTATTCACGTAGGTTATCTACTTCCGATGTGTTTCAGTCCTGGGACCATCATCAGGAAAATGATATTTTAGTGACAATCAGGGGAAAGGACTGAAGGGTTTAACCAACAATAATTACAATTCTGACTATATATAGGTGAAAGGTAAATCTGTCCCTGCCAACGCCAAGATTACAGTCAGCGGTTTGCAGTGCTTACTTAAGGGCAATGTATAGGAGAACAATTTTTGTAGGGTGTAGAGCGAAATAATGAAAGGAGGTTCAAGGATGGAATCCATAAGGTTCATTGCAGATGAGGAAGAATTTATATCTTGCCAGGTGATAAGTTCTTGCAGAGTATAACAGACAGCATCAAGTAGTTCTACCATTGCCATTAGAGATGCATGACGCTCCACCCATCGTGTTGGACAGACAGGTACAAGCTTCGCTTTACGTGATTTTGCAGCCTGTACAGAAATCATTCTTTGGAACACTTCATTCTTTTTAGGTGTATTTAAAAAACTATAGATATTTTCCATGATTCCAATGGAGTTTCTTATACTTTGTATATCTGTTGCGTTTCCAGGGGCCAAGTTCAAAGCATGCGAAACGCAGTGAACATACAGGGCCTGCGGAAAAAAAGACGACACCACGCTTTGTGCACCTTTGAACTTCGCGCCCATTGATGCCGCCCCATCGTAACACTGACCTCGCAGGTATGTAAGATCAATTCCAAAACATTTTAAACTTTCAATAAGAGTCGTAGTCAGTTCCTGGCCTGTTGTGTTACTTACTGACACAAACTGTAAAAGCTGTTCCCAAATTTGACTTCAGTTTCGTCCACATAACGTACAGAGAGCGAAGATTGTTCAGTTGTGGAAATATCGGTGGGTTCATCTGCAAGTATTGAGGAACATTTAGCAGGATTTACTCTGGACACAATTTTTTTTTTTTTTTTGGCAATATAAGGCCATTACAGGTGTTCAGAATTTCGTTTTGTATCTTCCAACTTACGTATGTAGCATTTTTAGTGCGTGTTTGAATATGTTCCATTAAATCTTCATCTCGGCGTCAGTCCGTAACCGTAGCAGCTCACGAAACGTGCCTTCATCTACACTCTGCTCATTCTGTACGGAAAATTCTCCGAAGTCTTTATGACCGCGTAGCGGTATTACTTTTTTCCGTAAAAAATTAAGGTTTTAATAATCGGAATTAATCTTTTCCTGTTTAGTTCAGCCTGTGCGTTTTTTTGTTTAGCCACTTGTTTTCGTAGTCCCTATCTCTTCTACCAACTCACAGTAGGTGTCGAGGTTGTTAATTTTCACTTGATAACACTCAGACACACCACAGTCGGTAGGATTGCTCTGGACGAGGGATCGGTCCTTCGCAGAGATCTTTACCTGACAACACAAACACTGTATAAGAGACAGACATCCATGCCTCCGGTGGGATGCGAACCCACTACCCCAGCAAGCGCTCGGCCGCAGACCTACACCTTAGACCGCGCGGCCACTGGGATCGGCCACTTGTTTGTCGACTGAAATAAATCTTTCGCTTCGTTCATCCATCAGTTTTTCGTAAGTAGAAACTGAATTTGCGTGACAATTATTGTTCTGATGGTTCTCAAGACATTTAATTGCATTCTTTCACTTAGCAAATCCACACGTTACCAATTTCTTCGTTGCTCGCCCACCTGACTTTCCAACCTCTAAAAGTGAGTAACACACAATACTTGCAATGAACTGAAACACCCGATTTTGAATATGCGAGCCATTAGTGCTACACAGGCCAGTTGCGCTGCAATAATCTTTCAAACTTTTCACCGTGAGTAGCTGTTGGGAAGTTGTAATTCATGTCAGGTAGCCAGGTGTTTTGTAACTTGTCTAACTTTTCATCATCTGACTTTTTTTTTTACTGAAGAAGGGCCCCGCAGCAGACGCTACGGACGCACCGCAGCCTTGAGGCTTCTTGTGCAACCCTATAATGAAGATGAAGATGATTATTATTTTTTTGTCCTTTTCCTAGTAATGGAGCACCGGTGGAATGAAACTGACAGGTGAAAACCGAAGTACTCGGGGAAAAACCTGTCCCAGTGCCACTTTGTCCACCACAAATCCCACATGGACTGACCCGGGATCGAACCCGGGCCTCCGCGGTGGGAGGCCGGCGGCTAACCGCCTGAGCCATGGCACGGCCGTCATCTGACATACTGTTACATGTTTTCCTTATAACTGCTATGTCGTTTGGTTTTTCACCTGTATTTGAACAAGATTTAGTAACATCCTCATCTAGTGTGTCAAAGGACTGTTCCAGAATTTCGGCATTTCCTGTTTCTTGAAAATTAGCTTCGTTTACATTCACACAAATACCGATTTCTCGGTTCCTTCTATCACTTGGTTCTTCTACAATAACTCACAATGTAAACACAAGCCTATCTTGTCACTCTACGTAATTAAGCAACTCACAATAAGGACATGTGAGCTAGAAGGTGTCTAGCTCCATGCATTCTTAATCTCGGCGCCAGATGAAGGTGAACACTCATCTGCATATCCCAGCAAACTCCCCCCCCTCCCCCCGCCTCCGTACCCATGGGATAAGTTGCTGGACTGGCCACTAAGCTATTAATAGGCAAAGACGTGTTCTACCTGGGATCGAATCCCGATATCTCAGTCGACAAGTCCATATCTCAGTTTCCACACCGACTCCAATAACCCAGGAGAGGAAAATTAGGAATTTTCACAAACAAAAATTGGCAAACCCCAATAGAACAGCCGTGCATTGAATGACACAAGTTAGGAGGGTGTGGGAAGGTTTGACAGAGGAAGTGTGGGAGACCTGTACTGGAGCACCTTCTCGTAATGTCTTAGACAAGACAAAGAAAACTGGAAACATGGCAGAAACGGTAAACAGTCTAACTGGAATATAAATACTACGTTGTTCTTTCCATGCATTGTCCATAACCAGTCCCCAACACTGAAACAAAAAATGGACAATATTGTTCCTTAGATGTTTATATTGTACAGCACATCGAATATTAATTGTAATGTTATATAATACAAATATCTAAGGAGCAATATTGTGCATTTTGTTAGTTGAGTATTGCGAACTGGAATACAAATATATGAAAAATATACGTGCTCTTCTTTGCTAAACCAAAGATTAGGGATAAACTGAAGATGCATGTGAGGATCTGGGTCGCAACAGGTGTTGTGGCAGGTCAGTCATGTTCTATACATTAAGGAACATGATATCTGACTATATAACATGGGTAAAATATTTATTGGAAGGGGAAAAGCGAATAATTCGGTGAAATGAAACACTATTTACAATAAATCCATATGCAGAGTCCAGGAACTGAACCCGTGACTCCACAGTGGGCTGCAACACTGCCTCTGAATGCCCTGTTTTGCTGGACAGTTTTGCCAAACATTGACTCGATCAACAGGTGGGCCTCTTTATCATGGAATTTGACAGCAGCTTATATATTTAGAAATAGGTTCTACTGGGTTGTGTTGAATGAGCTACAAATCGGGGTTTGCATGTTTCCAGGTCTTTTAGGCGGGTGTTGCTCTAGTGCTTGTCTTATAGGACTTGACACCGCAGTGTATACTGAGTTTGCTCCGACTTTTCGAGAAGCATGCTACTTCCATCTTCAGGATTACTGAATTTGATCCAGGCGGATTCTGAAGTGACTGAACAGGCAGCCAATAACGTTACGGCTAACGATGTAGAACATTAAGTTGTTGCAGACAGCTTTATCTGCCAGTTACGTCGTTGAAACCAGTTAAAAATCTCCCTTATGTCATTACAGACCGCGACGAACGTCCTAAGCCTATGTTAAGCATTGGCTGTTTAATTATTTGAGGCTTTACTGAAGAGTGGTAAGTTTCTTTACCACTTCTTTCAATATTACAATTGTTTTGTCTGTATAATGTATTTGTGCGTTTCGTATCATTATTGCAGTAAGCAGCTTTTATTTCCCTAAGAGCCACTAACCGGTTGATTTTTGTAATGGAGTATATTTCGTGTATTTCGAGGTATGAACTCGGTTTTTATGTATTATGTAGATGAATTAGCTCACGGAACGAATCCTGGGAGCTTCCTTCCGAAAATCAGGAGCATATGAAAGAAAAATACTACCAGTTTGTGTGTTTCCAAACGTTAATGTGCCCCTTTGCTCTGCAACCAGAAACACTCCCTTCGGTAACACACGTCGCTACTCTCCCAAACAGCTGCAGGTTAGAATAAAATTTTATTCGAAAAGGTAAAATTCCGACATTTGATAGACCCGAGGGGGAAAAGACATTTTCCTCATTTCTTGGACTGTCAGAAAAAATTTGGGATGTATTTACGTTTTACATATTTATTTCGATTTGTAATTGCGTGTTGTGAACTATTTTCTGCATTCCGCAACCTCTTGATTTCCGATCTGACCTTGACACGTGCCATACATTTGATCAGTGCATATGCACTTAACACGGTTTACCGCCAAACCCCTACCAGTTTGTGTGTTTCCAAACGTTAATGTGCCCCTTTGCTCCGCAACCCGAAACACTCCCATCGGTATCGCAGCTCGCTACTCTCCCAAACAGCTGCAGGTTAGAATAACATTGTATTCGAGAGGGTAAAATTGCGATATTTGATAGATGCAAGGGGAAAAGACATTTTCCTCATTTCGTGGACTGTCAGAAAAAATTTGGGATGCATTTACGTTTTACATATTTATTTCGATTTGTAATTGCGTGTTGTGAACTATTTTTTGCATTCCGCAACCCCTCGATTTCAGCTCTGACGGTGACACCTGCCATACACGGTTTACACGAAAACCCGACCAGAGTTCCGTTGACATTCGTTGGCGACGGACGCGTAGTCCTCTCCCTCCGCCTTCCAAGTTGCACCACTGCTTGTTGGTGGAGGGGTAGTTCGCGGGGCCAGATAGTGAGCTGTGTTTAGTAGCTATTCAGCAGGTAGGCCTGTATATGATGTTACATTAATTTACTTACTTTAAAAGCACTTGTAAACCAACATAAACTTTTATATTGTGATATGACGTATTATTTGGGCGCTCTTCGAGGCTGGGAAAGTAACACGTAGCGACTTCGTTGTCAGGGTGTAGATCACAGCAACTGACCTTGAATTGTACAACTGCGTGTTTAAATTTAAACGTTTTGCTAGTCACACTTTAATTGTTAGTTGTTGCTGGTATAATTCAACTCGAAATATTAGGTTAGAAGCTTTATTTTCGTGTTATTTTACTCTGAATATGCTTTCCTAATGTATTCATACGCCAACGAGTGCTAGAAGCTGTATTACGTGTTCTGAAAGAAGAGAGGCCATCTTGGTTCGATACGGTAGGAGAGGCGACCACCGATATATACAAAAATATTTACAAATTGTGTGAAAAGAACAAGTTACATGCTGTTACTATCATGTTGTTGGCTTGCATTCGGCAGGCAACCAGTTCGAATCCTGACAGGGAAATGATATTTTATTATCCAGATTCATCGTGGCTTTCTTCGACCGAGAGTGGCATCGATAGAAAGGAAAGCGCGTACGTATAAATTCAGCTCAAGTTTTAATTTTGTTCCTTTGTGATACGGTTTTGTAATATATTACAATCGCTTCTCTACACATGCCTTATATTGATAAAACGTATTACGTAATCGAATATTAATTTATTATCTCATATTTTAGAACTTTTTGACAGGGTTTTTTGAAACATAATTACAAAGCGTAAAGTTTAACTTAAGTCCGAATTTTATGAGGTACTTAGTTGACGAAGTGAAAGTGGTAGGTTTATGGGGGTTGTTCATATAAGTAAATGATGTAGTCGAAAGTATGGGAAAAAATATATACGCTGTCACTGTAATATTTTATTGTTACATTGCTTTACTATTTTAGGCCAGCAATCCAAAATTGCAAAAAACATTTTAGATTTAAGTAGGACGGAAAAGTGTTAGTAATTTTTGTAGGTTTATATAGGTAAGACTCACCTCCATATAGTGCAGAGGTTACGAATAAGAGGAGCTGTACCTCTACTACAACTACTCCTGTTACTTGAGTTATGAATATTATGACGTACATAGAAGAATAAGTGCAAGCGGAAGGGTTATGTGGTTGCTTTTTTAGGTAACTGATTTAGTGAAACGTCCAAGAAAAATGTGGGCTTCATTATTACGTTATTACATTATTTTTTGTATCAATGGACCTAACAGCACAAGACCATATTGAATTATAAGTAGGATGGGAAATATGGGTTGTAGACAAGAAATTGTGTTTTAAATAATATTGTTTGTAAACGCAGGTACGCAGGCTGAATACTGGAAAACACTTGATGTTAGTGGATGCAGTGTGCTGTTTAATTTTATTCAAATAATAAATTTTGGGTTTGGTTTGATATTATTCTGTGGGACATATGACGTTGTTGCTAGTATTAGTATTAGTATTAGCAATAGCATTAGCACTCAGCCTCCATCTAGCGCTGAAGTCGAGAGCGTGCGGAGCTATACCTCTATTTCCGTCTGTGCCTTCATGGCATGTGTGGGATAACGTTACCTTTTTATGATTATTATTGTTATTGTTATTATTGTTAGAATTAGCAACACTCTAAGTTAATAATAACTTCGCTGAATATTATTCGGATGATCAAATCAGGAAGAATGAGTTGGACGGGTCATGTAGCACGTAGGGGGGAGGGGATGGTTGCACACAGGGTTTTGGTGGGTAAACCCGAGGGAAAGAGACCACTTGGAAGACGTAGGCTTAGATAGGAGGATCATATTGAAATGGATTTTCGAGAAGTGGGATGGGAAGGCATGGACTGGATTGATCTGGTTCCGGATAGAGACAGGGGTCAGGCTCTTGTGAATGTGGTTATGAACATTTCGGTTCCATAAAATGCGGACGATTTCTTGGACTAGGTTTGGAACTCTTAGTTTCTCAGGAAGGGCTGTGCTCTGTGTAGTTAGTTAGTTAGTTAGTTAGTTAAGTGTGTGGGTAGGTGGGTAGTACGTAGGTAGGTGGGCGGGTAGTTAGTAACTTACTGATTATTAATTTGATGCCTTTACATGTTACGCCATCTATTCTGTTTACATGTAGAATGGTGAATGCCATTGTCACCCATATCTGAAATTCAGTGTACACTTTCAATCAACAATGACGTATCCTGCTAGGTATATCCGTTTCTTAAATTTAAAGCTTCTGTAGCTAATATTTTTTACCGTTCGTCCCAGCTGTTCCACTTTTATATCACGACACGAGCACGATGCACCTCACTGCAGCCTTTTCCCCTCCCTTCTCTATGCAACTCGCCGTACGTTAACTCCACTTACTAATTCGTTGTTGCACTCGTCCTTATCTAGTGCGAGCGCAGGTGGTTTGCTGCTGACCGTGCACAACATTATCTAACTGCGCGTCCCGTTTCGTAACCTCCCTCAACCCATTTTTCCAGTGTATTCCTTTTGGTCTTTATCTTTGGCGACGTATGACATGAAGCAATGCTGCGTCCTCTGCATATAACACCCGTGATTTAGTGAAACACGTTTTATATAGCTCATGCTTATTGCGTCTTATGCGTGGCTGCCGTACCTCTGTTATACTTAATACGTTGGAATACTGACACGTCATTAGACTAACGATATTATGAAGATATTTTGTGCAGCTGAAGCATTAAGTATCTGAATGCATTTCCTATATCATTAACTCTGTTACAGGAAATTGCATTTCTGTCTAGTTTTTTAGAGCAAACAATCGAACAGGTCTTAAGTAAATAAAAAATGCATTTTATTTTTCGTTAATTACCGGTACTTTGTAATGAAAGAGGTTGTTCGATTTGGAGATTATTACGCGAGAGCGTCTTCTAAATCAAGTCAGGTTACAGCCGTTTAGGCTGCAGGTGTTCGTAACGTCAGAATACCTTGCCTACTGCAGCTGACGGGGCGTCCAGCAATTTGTACCGACATTCGGGACTTATGAAACGGTTAAAATTTTCCTAGTTTGTGCTGAAAAATGTCTGTGTGTTTTGCGAATATCTGCTCGGGCAAGGCTGCACATTTGTTATGGTCGTTAATAACGTAAATTATATTACGCGTGTACCGTGAAATATAATGATGTTTTTGAAGCAAGAAATGACTTGCCGCAATGTCTTCTACGTCACGGATTACGTCGTTTACAATCTTAGGCTCGTGAGATGGACTGGGAAGAAATGGCGAATATGGCAGACGGAAATACAGTATATATCTGTTCCAAACATGCGCCTTAAAACCTTATATATGTGAATTTTAAAACCTTTGTGATAAAACAATATTTTCTTTTCCCATTCTGTAAATCTATATCTGATAATGGCGCCATAAATAAAAATATACTCTATTTTAAAAACGCTCATCCCTAAGCCACTCTTTACGCAAAGGTGGCCCATTTATTGAGTGTCACTTTATGACTGGGCAAGGTGAATGATGAACTACTCCAAATTTGTTTTAAATATCTGACTTTTCATAAAACAGCGTGACGTGTTTTGATATAATCACCACAATCCTATGTGGGTAATTCATCCATTCTGCGAATGATCGTACATAAATTATCCAGAATTTGCTAAACAGAGACGTCAAGATCTGCCATTTTTTTACGCTGGCAACATGCATGTGTATGGCATAGATCACGTCTTTTTATTTCTCTCTACTAACACACTAAAAGAACTAACACTTCACTTCTTTCTTCTGGCTGTGGGTTTTGTCTCTCCTTTCTGCATGGCCGGCACATACTAATTAACACGATCTGTGCATCCACATGCATTCATTGCCAACCAGTGTCAGTTATACAGGCTACACAGCATTCTTCTTTCGATTCTAACTCCGAAAACACTTTACCTAATTTTGTAAAAATTTGACTAGGCCCGTGTCTAATATGTTATACTCGTTCAAATTTAATTTTTGGCACAACAGAGCTTACTTTACGTTACTGTCTTTCATATTGTGCTCGCTGATCCATTCACGCTTCGTGGATTGTAGATAAAAACAACGTTGTATATATGGCCATACGCTTCGAATATGTGATCGAATTATTAATAACAAAACTTAAAATGATACGCTCCATGGTGTAGTACGTAGGCTTTGCCAAGGCATTCTTTACTTTCGCAATTTCGCACTGTTTCTCAATACACTTGAAAACGTAATTTATTTGCGCCCATAAGAAGTGTTCGGCCTTCGCAGCGCCCATTTCAACTAAACTCACAAATACTCGACAGCACTGTGTGCACATGTCCTGTACCGAATTCCATCCGAGTCTGACAGTAAGTGCGGGAAGTATGCATGAAAATTAATTTACAGAACTAAGTAAAGCAGCGCCTTTACTCCACCTACTTTTGCGGGATTGAGAACATCCTTTTAAATTTGTGTCGAAATATCCTGTGCTTAATGTTATTTATATCCTTAGAAATATAGAAAATAGAACGAAATTTATTTTACACTTTTAGTAAAGTATGGGTTTCGCTGCACCAAATTTTATGAAACTCACATCTACTCAACTGCATTACGTGAACGTTTTCCTATACGGAATTTCATCTAAATCGGTGAAGAATTGTGGAGAATAGGGTAGAAATTCCTTTACGTCCCTAAGGAAAGTATAACTGTCACTGAATCGGTTTGTACGAAACAGCTGATCCGACAACCTACTGAAAAAAACTGCTCTACCAAATTTCATGATAATCCGGGGAACAGTTTAGTCTAAGGTATTAGCCTTTTAAAGCCTAGCGGTAACTTTACGTACCACCAGGTTTAACATTAAAAAATCCTACGTGGTGCCCACATTGCGTTTATGTGTTTTGTACGGATCTCCGAACAAACAGCAACTCTTGCCTTATAAAACATTAAGAGACTGGTTTTTATAACCGAAGTGGAGAGTGTTTACAGCGCGGTACGCACTGAGTCCTTATATAAAACAGATACGCTTCTTCTTTAAAGGGTTAAGCCACAGATAGACGGACAGCTAGACAGATGCGGTCTCCACATAATGCATTTTTTTTATTCGTAATGAAGGGTTAATGAAATGCAAGAAACATTGTCTCATCGTAGCAGAATGTGGGGCGTGGAGGTAGAAATGCAGGTATCCGTGAATGTGGAGTTGGCCGTTCACAATTTGGAAACGCTTCTCGTCGCCAAAATTTTCACAGTAGAATATCAGCAGCACAATATTGATTAATACCAGTGCCCTCTCAGGCACACCCATTCCTCTGCTATTTTTCATGTTTGTGTCAGTGAGTGACCGAAATTCCAGCGTCATAAAATCTGTCATTTTACCCCGCCGTGAGTCAGTTTAATCACGTTTACTCCCCCAAAACCTTATCTGAAATATCAAGTTTTGCCTTCCTATTTTGTTTAATACGACGTTTTCCAAACAAAATTTTATCTAAACTCATAGTCTCACCTTTCGTGCAATTGGCCCCCTCAGACTCCCCAGTCACAATAGACTTAAGTGAAGGGCGGGACTGGCTGTTGAATCACGTGACATTTACTCCTGTTCAAGCTGTGTTTTCTTAAAGGTAGGAAAACACTGGGTAGTATTTTCTGTATTAAAACAATTGAAGGCAAATATTTGTTAGCTAAAAGAGGTCAAATATTCTAGCGTTGTGTAGATTTTGAGGAGTTGAGCTCGATTTATAGGAAAGATCTGTGTTTCAAAATGATAAAAATAGGGGTGAGTGAGAAGATAATTAGATAGGTAAAACAATGCAGAAAGATGCAAAATTTTGTGTGAGGAGTGGAGAGAAACAATTATCCAGCTTTCCCCTGAAAATACGACGGTAGCGTAGCTCGAGTCCATACACATTGCATAATTTTATAAATTTTGTTGCAGAATATAGGGATGTATAAGGGGCTTTATGTCAGGCAATAAGAGGGTTAGATACTTATATAAAGTGTATTGTGAAATATAGTGATGTAGAAGGGGCTTCATGCCCTGGGAATAAGAGGGTTAACTATTTTTATAGGTGTATTACGAAATATATTGATGTAGGAGGGGCTTCATGCCCGGCAATAGGAGGTTTAGATATTTATGTAAGGTGTATTTTGAAATATATTGATATAGTAGGGGCTTCATGCCCCAGTAATAAGAGGGCTAAATATTTACATATGGTGTATTTTGAAATATAGTGATGCAGGAGGGGCTTCATGCCCCAGGAATAGGAGGGTTAAATATTGACATATGGTGTATTTTGAAATATAGTGATGCAGGAGGGGCTTCATGCCCGGGAATAGGGTGACTTTATTCTTTTATAAATTACGTATTAGAATATTTTGATAATAAGTGTGCTTTATGGACCCGGGAATGGGAAAGCATATTCAGTTCTTCCGCGGTGGAGTTACTGAAGGTGTACAGCGTTATTAACAGTGGCGTATTAAGAAATTGCATCACCTTCCCGATAGGACATGCCCTAGTCGTTGAGCAGGTGTAAGAAGCTACAGGTATATATAACACGACACGTGTAAACCACACATTTACCGACACGAGCAAGTTAAGTTCAATCCACTTTGTCGCAGTCTTGTTCCACCTTAATGTTACGACCCCATAATTTAAAGTAGCCACTTCTGAATAGCTCTCCTGACAAAATTCTCTGTGCGTATCGGGTTTAGAGTCGAGAAACACTTTCAGGCGCAAGTAAAATTCGTTTGATTTGAGCGCACGTCAACAACGTTTATGTGTGCGTAGTTTACTCCATTATCTTACCTCATTTGGTAGACCCACCAGACCTTTCAACAGCACATTTTCACGAAGCAAAATTTAGAATTGTTAGATTATCTAATTAACACCGATATTTATGTACAACCTGGGGATTATTAATCACTGTAATTAATTCACTAACTCTTTTATGATGATTCCATACTAAATCGACATCAGAAACTTTAAGATTTACTCGTTAATACACAAAATTAATGCAAAAATCAAATGCTAGCAACTGCGTTCATTTTAAATTTCGAGTTCAATATTAACTCTCAAACAGTCCGTGACAATAAATTTCAATAGAGACCGGCGTTTCTCTAAATTCGTTGCTATTGGAGAGCATTACTTTAACATTAAGAAAAACACAAGCGCAGCCGACAGCTAACCTGTGGATTAATTTCGTGTTTCTTCAAAATTTCGGTCTTGTTTATTTTCGGGAGTGTTCGTGCACCAAATATAAAAATTCTTAAGTTGGCAAGAGTGTTTGTGCAGTGAATTAAAATTCTTATACCATGTATTTTTAATGTGTATGATGTTTTCCGTGGTCTTGAATAGCATCTTTTCAGTGATTAGTTTTCTTCGAGTGAAACCTTAGAAACTTGGTGTTCGTTTTGATCGTTCAGTGTCTGATTACGTGTGATGTGAACACGAAAGCAATTGCAAAGACCTCATAAGTGACAGTGACAGTGATAGTGGCAGTGATAGTGCTACAGTTGCAAGTGTTGTGATTGTGTCAACGGTGGCAACAATCCAAGGACTGCAGCGGCAGTCATCTGGAGCAGAACTTCGAACCCAGGACCAAGTGGAAAGCAGCAACGCGCAAACCGTAACGTTGCAAATACACATAAATTTCATATGTTAGGTACGCTTGTGTGAATGTAGTGTGAATGCACTGTACAAATCACCGCACCGTTCAACATCTGGAGCAGCCATCGAGGGACAAACCAAAGGTAGGTCCCCGCATACCGAGGACCAACAACGTGGGGACGTCGATGGATAAGAATTGAAGGTCGGTCGTGTGCATCGTTGCGAATGGAGGAGTGAAAGCGCATTAGTAGCCCTTGCATTTCAGGTGCCTCTAAAGTCACGTAATTGTCATCGTCGGCGTCATGTTTTGAAATACAAAAAAATATAACTGATATAATCGGTAGACATCAAACATGCGACCGTATTAGGATGCGAATGAATTGGCTGGCGTTTGACGTTTCTGTGAACAGTCGCCAGACGTGGCACGTTTCGTCTTACAGTCGCGAATTTCTTCCATAAGACTGAAAGCAATGAATAGGAACGTATTTTATTGGATCGCACTTGCGTTACCGTATGATTTCCGAAATGAATGTATCGTCCTTCGAACACGATATATTTGGTTTGTGGTTTCAGTAGAAGAAGAAGAAGAAGAAGAAGAAGAAGAAGAAGAAGAAGAAGAAGCAGGCGACTCTTTTGTTGTTGTTGATTCTGCTGTCACAGGTACTGAAAGAAACGCCGTTTCAAGGCGATAAATGCACCTTGCACTTTAAACCCAAGAATATGTCGATTTTTTTTTTATTTTTCCGACGAATAACCTTAAACGGTGTGTGAAAGTAATAATTTTCGCTTCGTTATACCGTGTGTTTGTTTTCATCCGCAACAATCGACGATGTGCCTTTGTATTTAAATGGTCATTGCGTGCGTGGTCCTTTTGTGGAAAGGACTGTCTTTGTAATGAACCAGCAGTACAAAGCTCTGATTCAGGTGTGCATTTTCCAACTGAAGCAAGAACTGTACATTACAAGTCCTCGTTGAATAAGAAGATGAACAAAAATGCAGTACAAGAACACGGACAGCACAGGTAAGTTTTTAGCATTTTCAGATTTCTTATTTACGGATTTTACTTACTACTGCTTCTACTTGTTCCCGGACTGTATCTGTTACTGTATTTAATAGTTGCGTCCCTTTTTTACTTTTTTCTTTTCAGGTCCCTCTCATATCCTGTGCCTGACCGTTGATTTGCCTTGCTTGCAACATTTGCACATCTTTAAGTCTACGTAATGATTCGCGCCGAACATACGTGTGCAGGTGAATTTAACATTCAACATTTAACACCATCAACCTGACTTTCACAAGAAACCCTACATGAAGATTTATATTTTCCCGACAAATAGAAAAACACGACCTATTTTGCAGCCCCTTGGGAGTTAATATCATCACGTTTTGTACACAGTCGCCATTGTTCATTTTCTTCTCTTCGAAGTACCATCTGCCACACAAATTTGACCGCTTCGAGCAACACAGGTGGCTGTCTTCACATTCATGTCATTAGTTAACCTGCGTGGAAGGATTTTGGTTGAATATTAGATTTACGTTGTCCATTCTAATGACAAGTGTAATAACTTCAACTAATTTGTTCAGACATCTGCCACTTTTCTTGTAGGCCGTATTAAATCCTTAGTTGCACCTTGTAAGGTTGGAATGCAGTACACAGTACATACACATTTGCTTGTACTTGTTTGTACGTGTTTAAATTCGGGAGTTCAGGGAAATATTAAATTAATGTCTGCTTTTATGCAGTTGGTAGCTTCGTATCATTCTTTGATAAAGCAGAAGAAGATTGTACAAAAACAAGCCATAGAATAAAGAATAATGCACTTGTATTCGTATTCCCAATTTCTGTAATGAGCTTCAAATTGAATGCTAGGCCGATATCTTTCTACTTTTCTCGTTTGTCAGTTCGTCATTTTAAGACATTAGCAGAAATAAGGATGAGTTGAAAGTTGTCCTACACAAGACCCAACGAATATTTTAACCCCTCTCCCCACGAAAAACCTTCGAGTGTTGTAAAGTGGCATTTCGAATGCCTCAGTAATCTCTCTTTTCACGTTTGCTGAAAGCGAATTCTGAGAGAAAAGTGGAAAGGAGAATAACATTTTCACCGCCCTGATGTAGAAAATTTGTAGGCCCGTACTGCTGAAATGGCTGCATAACAACAAGGTGCTTAAATGCAAGTTACACAAAACTTAAAAGTCACGGATCACAAATAAAAACGATATTAAAACAAAAACACTGTAACGGTAAAAATGAAAGAGACTAATAAATTCATGGATTTGGTGCCAGTTTTATGTCACGTGAATGAAGATGAAACTAAAGAAGTTTCAACGAATGCGCCTACACAGAAGGAAACTTGACTTTTGACTCCATAATATCCAAACGTCCCAAAAATAGCGTTTTTATGCAGGATGTAATTTAAGCAAATCCTTCGTTCCCTTTTGAAAACTGTTCTCCAAGTGTACATATTTTTTGCAGAATTATCAGTCTCGGGAACGCACCGTTCCTTGGCCAAACAGGATGCGTTTATTGCAAATGTTAACTTTGAAGTTTGATTTTAATATTTGATTTTAAAAATTATGTTATAAAATCATGCTGTAAGTACACCACAACACTGTCTGCAACAGCATTTATGTACATACGAATATAACTACATGCTCCGTGACTCAAACACAGTGTCCTATCCTCTTGCCTTTCTTTTAAATATTATTAGCTTATTTTTCAAAATTCTAATGCACTAGTCATCAGACGATTTCAGTGGCTGTTTTCGGCTGAAGGCGAATTCACGTAAAACTTTTGATTATAGAAGATCTACAAAATCTGCTTTTTTTTAAAATTCCAGTTTTGGGTGGTTTGAGGGGTCTGCAGCCCGGCAGGCCCCCCCCCCCCCCCGACCATCGGTGCGCCCATGGTTTCTGACAGCGAATGACGGGTTACGTAAGCACATTTCGGCTTTCCTCGTGTATCTGCACGCGAGCTCTTCAAAACCGAGCGGCGATGTGCGTTGTGGCTGAGCGTGGCATTTTCAAAAACCTGCTTTGAGTCTAACAACCAACTACAAACCGTGCACGGCTTCGGATGTATACACCTACAAATACGAATGAGGCCATCGACAAGTAGTCATGACGGTATAGGCATATTATGTAAGTAAAATTAAAAAAAAAAGTAATATTGTAATTTGTCGTCTATAACTCAACCGCATCACTTAATGCAACAGAAATGGCGAATGCACAAAGTAAAACAGCCATTGGTTAATACGTCAACGAACCTCCAAGTGAGTTAGTTGTCATGATGGTTATTTTGAGAGTACTGTACATTAGCGTGCGTATGTGTGCACGGTGTTTAAAATGCTGAATTACCTTTGCTGCACTGGCTGCATGCTTTACTTCACTACAGTCGCTATACAATCGTACTTCATCGGTAACCACTGCACATAACTTTTAGTCTTTGCCAGCAGGTTTTGTGTTCGTATATCCTAGCACTGACGGACGAGGCTTCGTGTAACGTCGGGCGATGAAGGATGCGGAAGTTAGTAGTGCTGTATACCAAGCGAAAGGGCGACCGTTAAACTACACGGATTCAACAGAATCCGGAAAAGACCGAACGGAAGACTTTACAGCAAAATAGAATTAACTGAAGTACAAAGTTCATAATGGGCAATATAAAACCTCACACAGAGGCTGAGCATGACTTTCACAAAAATGTTGGCCAATTACTGAAGAGGGAGGGGGCTTGTACAATATTGCGACTTGAGCAATTCGTACAATACAGATATGCAAATCTGAGCAAAAATTTAACACCTTTAAGGAATGCAAAGGTAGGAAATCTAAGCTAAGAAGAATGGTTATGGTATACTGACTACCCTTCCCTACCACAGACCGTCTGAATATTTATAGTTTGCATCTTCCCTCTATTTTGCTTCACTACTTATTAAATTCAAAACACACACCTGTTAGCCAATATATAGACATATGCCACATTATTTTCGATTATTGTTTCTCTAACATGCTTCAGCTCTGGTTGAGCCATTACCAGCGAGACACACTGCACTACATGTGCTAATGTGCGGCGCGGTCAGGATTATTGGTACGGCTCAGGTGGCAGTCACAGACGAGCATGGAGCAATGGTGTGATGATGACTAACACGGGAAAAGCAAAAAAGGTCACACTGAAAGCTGCTTCTGTACCATCGTGTCACCATGACTAACGTATCACGTAATGTAACCTGGGACAGAACTCGAACGTTCTGCGGCAAGAAGCCAATGTCTCGCCCAGTGCTCTCCAACCGGGTTCCGTTAAACATCGTGGAATAAATACATAAGGATTTTGAAATACCGCGAAATATCCCTCGAATTAAGGCGATAACTTTTGTCCGGTAATTGGCAATACTGGATTACGCTCGTTGCGCTAAGAACTATTTCTTGTGATATGTTTTCATTTTCGTAGGTGGGGTCCATAGGGACACGAGGAATTGTCGTTGGGGATCCTGCTTGGAAGGAGGGTTGGGGAAGCTGTATGCCCAGGTAAACATGCGGACCGGAGTCGTATGGCGTAACCATTACATGCTACGTGGGACTGATGCCGCCACCTTTGCAAGGAGAGAGGTATGATGGTGTAACTATTCAGTCTGGCATCAGTCACCCTTATTCTAAGTTGACTATCAGTTTTGAGGTTCCAAGCTTTGAGTTCAAGTTTGTGTTTGTTGTAATGAAAGTCATGAAGGTGCATAGACAGCATTGAATGTCATGCATTCTTGTACATAATTCTCTTTTAGCTTGAAATAGCACCATAACACTCATATTGTATTTTTATATATATATATATATATATATATCACTATAATAGTAATATAATATTACTGGTTATGATGGTGGAGAAAATCTGTAATGGCGTTTGGTATAATATCCTGTTTGCACAACCTGTCGCCAATCATTCTACTGACTGGCCTGTTTAGTTCATTGAATTGTTAACCTTTTACAGTCAGTATTTAAGTGGTGCAGGAACCGTGTCAGGTTGGGTATTTTCACAATATCTTGTATATTCATGAGAAGTTTTCCTCATGGTATTTCATTGCTACAGGTGGTTAGAAGTAAACATTTTTACCACCAGTCTGTACAAGGCCAAGGACACTAACTGGAAATTTCAGTACACCGCATGACAGGTAATTGTGTCATCCTGCCAGGAGTGCCTAGCAACAGTGCAAATATTTGAGTTTATGAATGGTGGTACTGTAAGAATATTTTTGCTGTTGCCTTCTTTTCAGTATCTCATATCTTTATTAATTGTTTGCTAGTAGATAAGGAATATAATATTCATGTTCCTGTTACACTGATATACAGAATGATCCATGTAAAACCATATTCAAACAGAAAGTATTGTGTTCTGGATTTCACTGAATGTGAAGCACATATAGGTGATGGAAGTGCCCTCCATTGTTCTGAACATATTTGTCAGTCCTCTTGGCCACATCCTGAGATGCACATGTAAGAATTTCTGCCATAATCATATTAGGGTAAGGTTTTTAATACACCACTGTGTATACTGCATGTCTGGTACCTACTTAACTCTGCATTACTACGTTACCTAGTGCCTTGTGTCTCACAAAGTGTGTGGAATGAAACCATTCATTCATTTAATGCATTGAGTTCTGTTGAACTTACAGTGTCAAAATTGGCACATTCTGTATAAGGACATATTTATGAAAGGGACAGTTGGATTTTTGCTACACAGCAGCTGATGTAGAAAGGGACATCCTGGAGGTTGTTTGTGCTGGTTAGGTTGAACTGATACATAACAATTCAAAACAGATGGAAAACTTTCCTTTAAGCAAACCTTATCTCACAGCATGCAATAAAGACAATGCAGTCACCTTTTGTGTTCGAGAAATTAGGGTAATCAGATATCGTGAACTGGCAACTGAACGTACTAGATGGTTGCACCAAAATTGGGAGCACGTCGCAGGTGTAGGAAATGAAATCAAGATGGTGAACCAATATGTCATAGTATACTGTCTGATTTATACAAATCTTTATTTATTTAACATTAAATCCAAAACACAACAAACTGGAAGACTTAGCAATGCTTAGAAGCTGTAGCATCTCCTTGTAACTGTAGATTTGATCTTTGTCATTTCCAGTAATAAGGTTTGAGATTCTCACAGTGGTGACAATTAATACTGCAGCCATCTGGGGCATGACACTGTAGTCTGATACATGGGTGCTAGTGATTGCAAGCAACATACTGCCTGCATCTTAAGGTAATTTGTTCTTCCAAAGCACTGTCATACTATGTAGTGTCAGAAACTAGAACTTGTTCCTCCAAAGCACTGTAGACTACATGGTGTCATAACCCAGAAGTTGTATCTCCAAAGCAGTCATACTGTGTGGTGTCATAACCCAGAAGTTGTATCTCCAAAGCAGTCATACTGTGTGGTGTCATAACCTAGAAGTTGTATCTCCAAAGCCATCATACTGTATGGTGTCATAACCTAGAAGACCACAATCTGAAAATTCCCAGTTGCCATGTTCTGTTATGTTACAACACAGAACTTGTCAATGTCCTCTAGAAGCCATGTGCAGCATCTTCATCCTGTTAGTTCATTTTCTGCAATTTTGGAGGAGCTTGTACTTGATCTAATTTTTTCAACATTTCCTTCTCTCCTTCATACCTAATGTTGTATAGAAACCTGTTGCTGATTAAATTTATGATGTCACATTGTTTTATCAGTTCTGTACTAAAAAAAGTGGAGTTGCCAGCTAGTTTGTCTCATGCAACGCATTTCAGCTTTCTCAGCCACCATATTGTCTGTATTGTACCACTGCACTTCAACAGGTCCTGGCTGCTGGGCAAAGATGTGTGAATTTTCTTGATGTGGCAGAGAGTAAAATTTAACAAAGACACAATCTTTATGAACTTGTCACTCAGTGTTCAGCCTTAGGTTAAAGCATTTTGGGTCATGTGTAAATGAAGATATGTCCATAAAACAACTGATACTCGCAAAGCTGCATGACGTTTTAAATATCCATGGAGCAGACTCCTTCCTGAGAAGCTAACACTTCTTCAGCTAGTCAAAAAATTCCCTGCATTCTATGGAACCTGAATGTTTGTTACCACATTTACAAGCAGCCACTACCTGTCCCTATCCTGAGCCAGATCAGTCCTTTCCATGCCCCCACATCCCACTTCTTGAAGATCCAGTTCAATACGATCCTCCCATCTATGCCTATGTGTTTCAAGTGGTCTCTTTCTTTTAGGTCTTCCCACCAACAGCCTGTGTTCACCTCTCCTGTTCCCCATACATGCACATGCCCCACCCATCTCATTCTTCTTGATTTGATCACCCAACTAATATTTAGTGAGGAGTACAGATCATGAAGTTGCTCATTAAATATTCATCCAGTCTCACTATATGTGACCTGCTGAAGAACCTTTTGCTCACTCTCCCTTCCTTTGCTTGGATAAACAACATAACATCAGGTGGTTGTATTATTTTAGTACATGACACACTTACATAATGTTACAACACTGAACTCTCACATGATAGTGTTGGTCTGGGAAGTACTTTATAAAAGTGCATGATGAAGATTCATGTCTTCTGGGATGTGTTGTTGTGTCATCTGGCATGCAGTTGATGTTCTGAAGGATTGTTGTGACTTCGTCAGGGTCAACCACAGCAACCATTCAAACATCGGGAACTACTTGCATCACATTACAGAAGACTTGAATCTTCAGTGCTGCCACTGTGAGAACCTCAAAGCTCCCTGAAGTCTCTTGTGTTTTGAAACCACATGATTGATGAGAACCAGAGTGATGAGGAAACCGTGACAGTCTCATGTTTGGGTGGTCAGTATCTCATCTTGTTGCAGATATGAATGCACGCATCTTGCTGCCACAGCAGCCTGCCGCTTCAGGGCTGTTCCTTCTATCAGTGTAGTCATGGCCAGGCCTGCCAACAACAGAGCTGCCATTGTACAGTTCGTAGCCATGTCTCCGTAAGCGTCTAAGATTTCCCCTCCAGTTAGAGTGAACAGGACACCAAACACCTCACTGGATGCATTCAGCAGCCCAGAAGATGTTCCCTCAGGAATGGGATAGGTGAGTTCTGCCGCAAACTCGTACCCAATGCCCAGATAGCCTGTCATGAAAAACCTGTAAGAATTGTGCACAGTTTATTTCCTCATGCTCCTGTGCCAGTACAAGTAGACAAAAATCACAGTAGTGGAGGAAACATGCTGTACTTATGTAAAGTGGTTTTTTATAGCTTTAAGAATTTTAATCAGAAGAGGCACGATAAAGCCATTAGAAAGGCTGTACTAAATCTCTAGGACAGTCCAGCCCAAAATGATGTGATTGTACACCAGACACTTTGTGGAATAAGTATGGAACTGTATCTTGCCTGTTCCCTACTGTGGAAATAAGAACACCAAAAGATAGTGAAATTCCCACTGTATTTATCCTAATATGTTCAACAGCCATGGCATGCAGTGTGAAAGTACTGTGGCTGAATTTCTAGTTAGAGCATTTCCTCTTCATCATATGAGTAAACCTCTATTTCATAATCTGAGGGTTGTCCATCTTTAAAACTTAAGCCACTGCCCTCTGTGATATTTGCAAGGAAACACATGTACCCCAGGCAAACAACCAATAATTTAGCAGCTGACTGCAGTCATTTTAAATTTTGTCAGTTGTACATTATCATGCACAAAAAATGCCCCTCTGCTGTCTTCTGTACTGACCCTAAACAGTGAGCGAAACAGGAGCAGCTTGTGTGCTGCTGAGTGTAAGGGTCTTACCCGAGGAACCCGCTGGTCAGGTATATAATCCATATGTGTCCTAGTTTCAGTGTAAACGTGAAGGCCAGCATGCCTGCCAGCGCCATGAAGTACACCACCAGTATGCTCTCCCTGAAACCATATATTTGTCCAGTGACATTAAAATACACTGAGACAGCTTGCTGTCATATCTGTTCAATTGAGTGCAAATGTCTGTTTGAAACATGTAACTCATTGTCAATTAAAGCATGGACTTTGTACCTTTAGTTCAGTCAGTCATTAGTTAAATACAGTGGAGGTATATATGTCAGTGCTGAGTATTTAGCATTCATACACCCTTGTTGGGAGGTATCAGGTTCAAATCTTGACCAGGAAACTAGTTCAAGCCATGAAATGTGTGTGACTAGTCTTGCCAATATGTGTAATGTAGCCTAATAAGTATGTGCCAATGCATGGCCTCATAGGTAGGTACCAATATATAGCCTGGTGGGTGCTGGTATGTAGGTGCCAATATGTAGTCTGGTGAGAAGTTGCCACTGTGTGGACTGGTAGGTAAGTGCCAATATATAGTCTGGGTGAGTAGGTGCTGATGTGTAGGTTGGTCGGTAGGTACCATTGTGTATCCTCATAGGTAGGTGCCAACATATAGTCTGGGTTGGTGACTGCCGATGTGTAGGCTGGTAGGTAGGTACCATTGTGTATCCTCGTAGGTATGTGCCAACATACAGTCTGGGTTGGTGACTGCCAATGTCTAGGCTGATTATTTTAGTTATCTGCTTGCTTGATTCAATGCTTAATTGTCCATTTGTTGAATTACTTTGTCTGCTGGTTATTCAGTCAGCGAAGATATAAGTCCATATAAAATGTGGCCATTAGATTGATTTTTGTTGTGGTGGCAATAACACAGTTTATATTAAATTAAAGTGCTGGCACTTACTTGAACCTGTGTGTCTTATCAAGAACAATGCCTCCAGTAACAGAACCCACCACTCCTGCCAAAACAATGGTGAGACCGATCCTGCCAGCGTCTTCTTCTGCATTCTGCAATGAAGACATAACAAAGATGTAATTCCTCATCGTTACAATGCCTGATGTTTCTTTACTCTTTAGACAATTCACTGAGCAGAATATCTTGCTTCTGTATCTAATCAACACACAAATAGTTGGTCAACTAGCTTCTTACAGCCTCATTCCATCTCATATGGTAGTGATTTCAGACATCCGCTGCCTTGTTGATGAGAACTGCACTCTTCTGGGGTATTATGCAGCATTGAATGGTAATCATTTACCTTTACCTTTACCCTGTAAGGGATTACCATTCAACGCTGCATAATACCCCAGAAGTCGTGCAGTTCTCATATGGTAGTGTTTCCTGTTGCAACGCCATACAGTCTGTTGGAGAAACATGCTGCCATCATTTTTACATGGGCCCAAGTTGAAACCCAGGCCAGTCTATGTTGGATTTATGGTAGAAAAACTGGTACTGAGAAAGGTTTTTCTCCACATACTTCGGTTTTCCCCTGTCAGTATCATTCCGCTAATGCTACATACCCATTCATTCATCTCTCACCGGCGCTACCAAACCTTAACAATTGACTGAGTAGGTAAGTAACGTACATTCTTTATCTACACTCTTGCCTTGAACATGGAGGCAGCATGTTCATCGGAAAGATTGGTACCTAACTACCAAGCTACACGGTATCATAAACCAGAAGACCTGAAATACCACTTAATTTATTCTTTCCCTTTTTGTATTTGTCTTCTCGTTTCATCACATCCTTTCACGTAATTGTGTGTGGTGTTTTGGCAGAACTCACCGCAAAGTGCAACAGCACTATCTGGTTGAGCAGTGTTGACACAACGTAGAACACACCCACATTGATGCCGTAGCTGATCAGCAACAGTACAAAGTTCCTGTTGGTGAACAGTGACTTGAGAGTTTTCAGGTAAGCATGTCTTTCCACACTCTTGTCTGACACGGTGACTTCATGCCTCAAGGTGGCTTGTGCAGGGCTAGGGGGCAGTGGTGGCTCCTTCTGGAAAACTGCACCCTACTCATTTGAAGAAGTTTCCCTACACAGTTGTTCCATCTTCGTATGAAACGCTATCTCAACTTAACTGGGAAAATCATAAACTACAGATGTGTAGTAGCTGAGTGTTAGGAAATAGGGTTAGACCCAATAGAGATGAAGTAATTGGAAAGTGAAGGATGTTACACAGCATGCTTAAAACCCTTCCAAATGAAGTTTTCAAAAAATACATATTTGTATTAATACATTTAAATTCACAGATTAACAATGTCCCTATAATGCCCCTGTTTGTAGATTTTTATTGGCAGAAGGTGAAAAAGGGGGATGCTGTAATACAAAGTGAAGTGTATATTCCATTGTTGCTACCTTCTGCTCATATTCATTACTAACTGCTAACATACATAAAGACAGAAGCGCAGTCCTTAACATTTTATGCAAAGAAATTAGAGGTACAGTGCAAAATGTTTATAAAAGTACTCATTCTGGGTATTGCATAAATAGAAGAAATCTGAAGAAAATTAATTTTTGAAGATGTTTAAAACTGATGAGGTTGTGCAAAATTAAATAGAGAAAATGTGGAGTGAGGGAAAATATAATGCTGTGGACATAAAATGGTACATGCACAAAGAAAGAATGAAAAACTGAGATTGCTGGAGTAATTAATTGACTGCATCCATTCTAAGGGGTTCTGACAAAGATATATATATGGTGTTAAAGTGTGTTTCCAGACTCTGTCCCTTTTCTGTTATTCTAAACAGAATACATATTGCACCTGGATCTGTTTCCATCATCAGGTGGAAGGATGTGTAATTCACAGTGCATTGTGATGGACACAACTGTGCAGGTGACTCACAAACTTTCCACCTGAGGACAGAAACAGATCCAATTTCTAAAACAATGTATTCTATTCAAAGTACTAGGTTATTGACAGTCCAGAACTAGAACAGTACTGAGTTTACTGGATACATATCTGGCAAGGATGGTGATACCAAGGGACTTATTACTGGCAAGGACGATAGAATAGGCAAGCGTTGATAATGTGACAAATCAGAAGGTTACTTACAAAAAAGCACTAGGCACAGCATGATGGTGGGTCCAGTTGCCATGCCGTAGTAGAGGATCTTGAGGTCGTGCCCGATGTCTTCAAGACGCTCATGATTACCAACTACTGCAGGAGGGATCAGGAAGCCAAGTGCCACTCCAACCTAAAAAATACAAGCAGTGATATAGTTGAAGTTCTCACAGCAGTGTGCATTAACATTTAGAGTCTTCTCGGATATGATGCAATGCAGTTTGGTCGACAGGGCCTAGTGAAGGGGATGTCTGATTCCTTAATTCTCAGGGTATGATTTCGTCTTCTCTGAGGTTGGAGGTAGCATTTCGCCTAAGATGTTTATACAGATCAACCAAAGGCATCCAAGGAGACCACAGTCTTGACGCTAACCCAGTCTGATGGCAGTGTATTAAGCAATATGATTTTTAGCAGTAATCATAAATACCTGGAAAGTTTCTAAATGTGGTGCTGGAGAAGGATGGAGGAGATCAGTTGGACCAATCATGTAAAAAATAAAGAAGTGTTATATAAAGTCAAGGAGGAGAGGAATATCCTCAATAGAGTAAAAAGATGGAAAGCTAA
Organism: Coptotermes formosanus; assembly: GCA_013340265.1. Classification (NCBI taxonomy): domain Eukaryota; kingdom Metazoa; phylum Arthropoda; class Insecta; order Blattodea; family Rhinotermitidae; genus Coptotermes; species Coptotermes formosanus. The sequence goes on from BLKM01000280.1 coordinate 601,552, forward strand.
CTGGATTGGTCAAATCTTGTGTAGGAACTGCTTCCTAAAACATGTTATTGAAGGAAAGATAGAAGGAATAACAGATGTGACGGGAAGACGAGAAAGAAGATGTAGGCAGCTACTGGACGACCTCAAGGAAACGAGATGATATTTGAACTTGAACGAGGACACACTAGATCACACTCTGTGGAGAACTCGCTTTGGAAGAGGCTATGGATCTGTCGTCAGACAGACTACAGGAATGAATGACACATAAAACACAGGGCAGTCAGTACAGTAATAAATAGAACCTCTCACCTGGAGTGACTGAGGAAATATAAACAATAAAACATAACCAGCTTGACATACGACTGTAGTCTCACAGACTGGACCCTGGTGATTAATGTTTGTAATAGATGTTTAGACTTGGTAGTAAGGAATTTATCCAGCACCCATTATAATACTCTTTGAATAATTCTAGACAAACTTGTTACCTGCATTTACAGCATTCACTAGTTTTCCACTTCATGTTGAAGCTTTGACAGGAATGATAAAGATTAACTTTGTCTTACAGTCTGATCTGTGCCATGCACTCTACACGTACTTGGTTACCAAACACTCCGAGCGCACATGCAGTGGACACTTGTCTTGGCCCAAACCAGACTGCAGCAAGACGTGCCGGTACCCCTAGAATGAATATCTGTGCAATTCCCACCAGTGCCTGTCCAAGGAATGCCACGTAGAAGTGATCAGGAGATGCGGACAGAACTTTGAGCCATGATCCTGTCGCCATAATTGCAGCACCAGATAGCAGTGTCACACGAAGACCCTGAGAAGAAAAACGATGCAGCCAAATCACACAATAGTAACCGTAATAAGAACAGAAACCGAAACACCCCCAATAATAAAATATGGAGCCTTATTTAATGTATATACACTCAAATGTGAATTAAGAATGTCAGGATGTTGAGAAGATATGCAGAAATTGTGTGTATTCTGATACAGGTTGCAGCCTTACAACCAGATTATAAGATGCACAGGTTTCAGAGAATGAGTGAAATAGCAGACAGCATGGTAGAATGAAAAGTATTATTAGCTAAAAGTGGCAACATGGGAAATACAGTTTCATTCTTGAGTTTCACTGAAACAAACATAAGTTTCAGGTTTGGATATGGTGCTGCACTGAAATATAATTTCATCCCTGTGTGAAAGACGTGATACAAGCAGTACTGAAGTTCAAGGTATCATGATGATGTCTTTACCAGCTGTGGGCCTTACTTGGACCATGGAGTTAGTACTCAAAAGAATAAATGCAAGGAGTGGGTCGAAGAAAAATACAGCAAAGCATGCCAGATGACCAAAATGCGCATCATCACTGTGGAAACCTTAACTCTCACAAGTTCTGATTAATTAAATATGTCACATATTTGTATTGCAACTTAAGGAACTATTTACTTAAAGCAAGAATGAATTTTAGCCTTGTATCAGCATCTGAAAACCTTGCGATCCAGCACCCAAGAGGCAGGGAACACCAGTGGGATGTAGCATGCCATGTAGATCATGGACGTCCAGTTAATGGCAATGTTGGTAACATTGTAATACCGCACCATGATGTTTGCAATAATGGAGTACTGGAGCCAGTGCATGGAGTTCGTTGTGGAACACAGTATGAATATCGCCAGCATGAGCCAGCGACGGTGGTACTCCCGGCACTGGAGAGGTGGCACAGTCTCCTGCTCAAACATCACTCCACCTGCCAACACACAGTATGTTGGTACAGCCGTTACAGCAGTCTCAGAATGTTTCAAATTTGGCTGCTGTTTGAACACTTACATAAATGTACCAGATGAGGCAACATTATACTTTTCACATAATGATACCAAAATTATTTTTAAATTGTCATTTAAACACCATCAACACAACTTTATTGATGGTGTGTCAATAAATGACATACTCACTGCATAATGATAATGTTGTGTCAAGGGGACTTCAAACAACAAAGAGAAAAATTGGTAAGACTGTTACAGTATGCCACTGAGAACCATTGAAGAAAAGAGCAAGCTTGACTATATTTTGCACTCAGTCAGTAATCCAAGGGTTAAGGAGAACTTTGATGTACAATGTAGTTGTGTTTCCAGATTATTTTTAATTTGGAGAGAGAAATTCTATGATTGTTTTCTTTGATAAGGTGGACTAACATTCATATCAAATCTTGAGAACATTCATCTATTAACAGTACATTGTATCATGCTATTCAGACATATTCTCTTTTTCTGTACCACACCCTGTCACCATAGTCTCACAGCGGTATCTGGATACTTCTGCCGGGGTTAAAGCAGCCCAGGCGTGAAACTGACCATTCACAATCAAGTACAAAGAATAAGAATGAGGGGAGTTATAACTCCACTTTTCAGTATGCCTTCATAGCGTCGATAGCGATAAAGCTGCCTTGACCTTTATCATATACTCAAATTTTCAAATGTTTTTTGGTGTTACAAGAAACATGTCTTCAGTGTGCAGCAGTTACATGTTATGATATAATGTATGCTTATCTAAATTCTGTGACCAACAAATTCCAAAGAGATGATGACAGATTACATACAAAGATACAGAGTCCAGTTTGTTACATATTATAAGGAAACAGATTGACATACTGGGATGCCACGCTCTATTGCTGGTTGATTTCCTTTGGCTTGTTGAAGGACCACATCGCCTTCGTCTTTTCCATAGTCCATGAATTCTTAATTCTTCACAAATCACTGAAGCCTTGAAGGTGAAGGCGATAGGATTCTTTGAAACATTGGCAGCCAGTGACGCAGCGTGACATCCCGTTAGACCACTGTTCACACTCAGAGGCTGATATTTTGTTTGATTTGATATTAAAGTACCTTCAGGACTGTATAACTGGGGTGCAGTCTGAATATAACGTTAATTAAAATGATGTAATAACATGTTAAACGTACTGGCTGAATGGTTAAAGTATGGTTAATGACATGCTGAAGGCACTGGCTAAGTGGTGTAAAGTATGGTTAATGACATGCTGAAGGCACTGGCTAAGTGGTGTAAAGTATGGGCATTTGCATTTTGTAGATAGCCTAAAATTGGAGTGAGGAGAATATGAGGTTTCTTTGAGTTATTGTTGACATCGCTATTATCATCATCATCATCATCATCATCATCATTTAATTTCTGTTGTGCTGTATTTTTTTTGCCAGTTATGTAACTTCACCAGTGTTTCACCCTGCAGTGCAGTAATTTCCCCTTACTAAATATAAATATCCATACAAGTTATCGCATTTCACAGTTAATTTTTAGTAACCAAAAATGCCATTTTACAACTGTTTACATGAGCTTTTTATTGTGTTTGTCCATACTAATGTGTCTGAAAAGAATTCCCACTTTATTACGATCTACAACTTTTCAATTCTTTGTTGGCAGCAGTGCATTTAATTGCAAGTATGGTGTCGAGCAGCAAAAGTAACTTTTTAAATTAAAGACGGGTAAGAAATTAACCCTTTAAAGCCAAGATATTACCATATGTACCACCAGGTTTAACATTTACAAATTCTGTGTCCTGCCCACACAGCGTATTTATGTGTTTTGTACGGATCTCGGAACAAACCGATTATTTCCGTATACAGCATTAACTGATTGGTTTTTGTAACCTTGATGGAGTGTGTTTACTGCGCGGTACGGACTGGTTCTTTAAATATAAGTCGGGTTCATTTTTGTCTTTGAAGGCCGTGCCATGGTTCAGGCAGTTATTCGCCCGCTTCTCACGGCGGAGGCCCGGGTTCTAACCCAGGCCATTCCATGTGAGTTTTGTGGTGGACAAAGTGGCACTGGGACAGATTTGTCTCCCAGTACTTCGGTATTCCACTGTCAGTATCATTCCACCAATACTCCGCACGCATCTTCATCTACATGCTGCTCTTGTAAGAAGGACAAACGGGCGAAGCCTGGGTGCCTTCGAAAAAAAAAACAATGCTCTTTCGGAAATCGGGGTAGCTTAGGATAGAAACGAACGTTCACTTAGTTCCTTCGTCTTTAAAGGGTCAAATAAGAACTTTTTGAAAGACAGGATTAGCAGGTATTTCGGTTCAGCATACGGTTCTGTTGCAGTCTAGGCCACTGCTATGCACAAGAAGCGACTTAGTGCATATCTCGCCGTGCCGATACGCGGCGCCCTGGACGACAGCGCCGGTCTGCGTCCCGTTCTAAACGAACCAGAAATAGCTGACGGTGGCTGCCCTAGCATCCGCAAGGTAACAAGCTGTGACTTGTTTGCCATACAGCCGTTTCCGAACCTCGATTATAAAACGGCAACAGCTATCCAGGTTTTAATGTGGCGCCAGGCGCATGTCCAAAATCGGATGCATGGAGGAATTAAGAAAAGATTAAATTCAGGAAATGTTTGCTGTAATTCCGTCCAGAACCCTTTTCTACCTGTTTGATATCCAAGAATTTAAAGATTAAGATGTGCAGAACTGTAGTGTTGCCTGTTCTTTTGTATGGGTGTGAAACTTGGTCTCTGACATTGAGGGAAGGGCGCCGGCTGAGGGTGTCCGAGAGTAGGGTACTGATGAAGATATTTGGGCCTAAGAGGGACGAGGTAACAGGAGAATGGAGACGACTACATAACGAGGAGCTTTATGATTTGTACTCCTCACCAAGTATTATTCGGGCCATTGGGCGATCAAATAAAGGAGAATGAGATGGACAGGGCATGTGGCACGTATGAGGGATAACAGAAATGCATACATGGTTTTAGTGAGGAAACGTGAAGGAAAGAGACCACTTGGAAGACCTTGATATAGCTCGGAGGATAATATTAAAGTGGATCTGAAAGGAATAGGGTGGGAGGATTCAGATGGCTGAGGATAGGGACAAGTGATGGGTTGTTGTGAACGTGGTAATGAACTTTCGTGTTTCATAAAGTGCGGGAAGTTTTGTGACTAGATGAGGAGCTGTTAGCTTTTCAAGAACCTTACGTAATTTGTTCACGCGCACACAAGTGCAGTACCTTGAAATAGCCTCTTTACAAATCTGCAGTGTTGCCATCCCGTCAGATTCAGCATTAAGAACCTGTCCGTTATATAAGTTTCGTGTACGCACGTGCGGGTGTTATTCTGAAGTGTTATTGGCGCAGTCATGACGTGAGGTTACAAGAATTCTCGTGACGCAGCTTCGGGCATGAACTGGGGAATGGCTTTTTATGAAATTTATTGTCAGGGAATATTACTAATCTATATTGCACCTTGCCAAATTTGGATAAAATCGGATAAAAATGACGGGATATTACTCGAAGCGCTAATTCGGTTTCTGCGCATGTCACGAGTGTAACTCGATACATAAAAGGACATTATTTTATATGACAACTGCCATCACTCGTCACTCAGTTTCGCGTTAACAGCAGGTCGCGCAGCTCTCTTCGCTATTACAATCTGCCGTGAGTCGGGGTCCACGCGTTTTACTTCAATGCATTGCAGTTAGTATTAGGTTCTTACTGTCCATAATTTAAAGAAGGCTATGGAAATGTTTTCCTGCGGCTGGCAGGCGTGCGTCACATTTACCAAACAGGCTGTTCATTGGGCGTCGAAGTTTTTAAGCGAGTCGACGGGAAGTGACTAGCGACAGTTGTTAGATAAAGTAGTGCCACTATGCTTACTGGAAGGAATGTTTCGGATAGAAGTTGTAGTGCTTATGAAACACCAAATATGATGAATATTGTGTAGCACTAGTGTTCACTTTGATTATAGTCGAAAGTGAGCCGGAGGCCTAAAAGCAGGGGCGTACCCCGGGGGGGGGAGCTGCCGGGTTTCAGGCCCCGCAAAACCCCCCAAACCTAAATTTGAAAAAAAAACACATTTTTGTAGATATTATGATGTCAAAATTTTTACGTGATTTACCCTTCAGACGAAACCAGTCACTGAAATCGGCTGGTGACTAGTACATTAGAATTTTGAAAAATAAATTAATAAAATTAAAGAAACAAGAAGACAGGACATTGTGATTGAGTCATGGAACATGTAGTTATATTCGTATGTATATAAATGCAGTTGCAGTGTTATGTTGTACTTACAACATGATTTTTATAACATAATTTTTAAAATCAAACATAAATTATATATAGCCTCAGGGTCAGCCCCCCCCCCCCACCCCAAAGACAAATTCTGGGTTCGCACCTGCCTCAGAGTGACGCCATGCATTCATTCCAAAGTTATCGCATTTGAATTCCTGGCCGCATTAACACTGCGGTCCTCTGGGATGCGAGACCGTGTACTTCGGTACACAGGTGCCGACATTTCGTAGGTACGATGTCTCGATCTTCATTATTGCCACTATTCTGCTCAGAACATCTCGTCAGAAGTACCATTGTTGGTGTCTGTTCAGCAGGCTACACGGCGTCACGCCCCGCAAATACGTAATCTTATCTGACGCTTCACCCAGATACGGAATCCACGTGCGGCTAGCGTAGACTGTGTTTGCACAGGATGATACTGCAAGCCAGAGGCATAGTTACAATCCAGCAAGAATACAAATACTCGGGGGCACACGAGTCAATAACAACCAGATTGCTGTTTTTAAACTGTCTGAACGCCACCCACTGTTCGGGCGAATTCGAGGGTATTCGGGAGAACTCGTACACGAATACAGGCAATGTGTATGTATAACGTTAACATTGACATGCGTTCGCTTAACCATCGTTGCCGTAGAAACGTGATAATTATTACATATTCTGAGTGCGTGTCTGTAGCCTTAGTTACCCAGCATGCAAAGCGCATGCGCTGTATTATATTGTCATCTGTGGCCTGTCAGGCTCTACCGTATTTTTCCACATTATCTCATAAAGGGCACGATTTTCGGGAAAAAAGTTACTGAACATAAAATGTGTGTTTTGATTTTCTCTACGCCTTTTGTCTGAACCATTTCTCGGTCTGTGAAGAATTCAGCGAGATATCATAAATGTACTCAGGTCTTCATGTAAAGTACCGGTTATTCTTGTCAGATTTTAAATAAAACGTGAATTTTCTCGACAGATTTTCGAAAAATCATCAAAGATGAAATTTCATGAAAATCCGTCCAGTGAGAGCCGAGTTGTTCCGTGCGGACAGACGGACCTGACGAAGCTAATAGGCGCTTTTCGCAATTTTGCGAAAAGCGCCTAAGGAAGGGACTTAAATAAATTTGAAAAATCAATTATCTATTGAATTCCCTTTTATTTGGCGCGACACTTTAAAATTTTTGAGAGGAGAGGATCACGTTTTCCCGTTGAAGTATTCATTTTCCCCTCCCACCCATTTTTTCGCCTCTTGGACTCTGGCCCCCCCCCCCGCGGCAGCTGGGCCACTGGCCCCCCCCCCCCCACGCTCCAGACACGCCTCTAAATACATTGTAATAATACGAACATATAAAATAGTATAAACACAGTATGAGGTTAAAAAAGACAGTGCCTCTAATATGTACGTCGAAGTGTTCAAAAACCTACTAGCACGTAGTATAAAACCAGTTTCTTAAATATGTGTGTATTGTTTTGTTTTTCTTAGTTCTAGCTGATAGTAGGGATTACAGTATGCCTGCCTTATCTTGTGTTTCGCAAGTGCAGCTAATGCAGCATGCAAGTCAGTATCCAAACCATGAACAGAGTAGGCGCAGCGTCTTCCAGTGCGGGAGTATGTACATACATACGTTCATATACGTATATAATGCTCTGGTGCACATACACTGTGTGTCTACAGTATAACTCCAATTATCCGGATTAATTGGGACCGCGAGCCGTCCGGATATGCAGGAAATCCGGATAACTGGAATTTTCTTTGAAAACAGGCTACATTGGCAGTTTAAAGTGGAAAAGAATTTCTACAAACCGATATTTTAGGCTACATATTTATTTACGTATAAATAAAACATTAATACATAATTCCTTTTATGTATTTGACAACTGGGGGAAAATTTTAAGCCGTAAAAAGGATGTAGTACAATAACGGTAAGAAGATGTTTGACTACAGATTTACTTGATGAAGTCAAGGGTATATCGATCCGATAAGGGGTTATTTCAAGGCAAGTTAGTTTTGTACCGTTCTCGACAGAGTTACGTGAAGGGCCAAGCCGATCCGGATAACCAGCGTCCGGATAATTTGAGTTGTACTGTATATATTACGTGTGCATAAGAGTAAAAAGTGCCTTTGTTAGGACCACAAACTCAGCACTTTAATTACACAGTGCGCTCTATAACACTGCAAAAACATCTTGCTTCTACATACATTTTTGAACATGAGCTGTTTCCAACCGCGGCGGTACAACAGAGGCAACACGTGGATGCGTTAGGGTGTCGCACGATTTTTAGTGGGCTGAGCAGCAGGTCTGTCTTTGATATTTTGCAAATTCGTAGTGGGTGCATTGCACACACTTGCACCCCCTGGCTCGGGGCCTGGCAAGAAGTTGAACTATTCTGTCTTGTACTGTACTACCAACCCCAGAATGGCACCCATACAAATAAAGATATAATCGGAAGGTTAATACCCACCACACAACATCGCACTGACCCGTACTCAATGACGTAACTATGTGTTCTGGTGCGCAGAGCGAGTGTTCACAATTGCCTCTCTGTAACTTAAATTATGAACTAAAAAAAACACTTTTTATTTTATTTCCCTCAGTAACTTAAAATTCGGCAAATGCAGATAAAATTTTTTCATTTGATATATTAATTTTGTCGCCCCTTTGACTCTTTCGCCCAGGGCGTCCGCAACACTCGCCTTCCCCTAACGACGCCACTGCCTGTTGCCAAAGTACATGACGTTACACAAGCTTCCACATACCATTTTCATACAGTACGAATGTTCATTACCGCTCATCTCCCACTGGCCTGTTGGTAGGCCTACATAATTGTGCAGCTTCATGATAATCAGGTAAGTCCACACTCACCTGTTGCCGGTAATTCGAAAGCAATGCTCGCCACACGCCGATTCGTTGCTATATAAATCGAAGGTCAGTGGCCGCCGCACAACCCCCCCCCCCCCCCCCAACTCCCCTCCCCAACCTTTTGTATATAATCCGAAGGTCCGTGCCAGCCACACATCGCACTGACATAGTGATACATAATGTAAAGCTTCGTGTTCAACACACTGACCTGCTTCGTATATAATGCGCCCGCCGCAGAACCTGTCTGCTACTGCCCCGTTTCGTTTCGCTCACCACGCTGTCTCACCTCGTTTTGCTGAACGCTCTTATCTGTGACTTGTTTCGTTCTGATTCAGCAGTCCGGTCGCGTGGCAGTAGCGAGAAATTTGCGACATGGCTGCTACACTGTAGCCACGGTAAGATGGCGCTTCGGACTGTATTTGTATTCCTTTGCGGCGTCCTCTGGTGTATTGTAACCGGCTCAAAACGCTTGCTGGTTGCGAAGCTCATTATATGGTTATCACTGTAGTAATCACTGGGCTCTGAAGGGTTAACCCTCCAGAACCCAGTGGTTACTATACGTACCTCCAGGTTTAACAGTCATACATTCTGCGTTCTGCCCACACAGTGTATTTACGTGTTTTGTGTGGATCTCAGAACAAACAGCGGTTATTTCCCTATACAGCGTTAACTGACGGGTTTTTATAACCGAGACGGAGTGTGTTTACTGCGCGGTACGAGCGGAGTCTTTAAACATAATACAGACCATTCCCAGTTTTTAAAGGCCGTGCCGTGGCTCAGGCGGTTAGTCCCGGGACTCTAACTGCGGAAGTTTGGGTTCGATCCCAGGTCAGTCCACGTAAGATGTGTGGTGAACAGTGTAACATTGGGACAGGATTTTCTCCGATTACTTCGGTCTTACCCTGTCAGTGTCATTGTACCAGTGCTCCATACTTGTCTTCATACATATTTCTTTTACCGGAAGAGCAAACGTGCGAAGCGTGAGAACCTTTCAAATAAGTGTTTTTTCTGAAATAAACTGTATAAAAAGGTTCTTTCGCCATTTTAGGCGCGTTCGCAAAATTGCGAAAAGTGACTGTTAGCTTCATCTCTGGCCGTCCGCCCGCATGGAACGACTCGGCTGCCCACTGGACGGATCTTTATGAAATTTGTTATTCGAGTACTTTTCGAAAATCTGTAAAGATAATTAAAATTTCGTTAAAATCTGACAAGAATAACGGGTACTTTACATGAAGACCTGTGTACCTTTATGATGATATCTCGTTGAATCTTCTTGGAATGAGAAATGTTTAAGACAAAGGTTGTAGAGAAAATCAAAGCACACATTTCGTGTTCAATAACTTTTTCCTCGAAAATCGTGCCGTTTATGAGATAATGTGGAAAAATATGGTACAGCCAGACAGGCCACAGATGACGATATAATACGGCGCATGCGCTTTGCGTGCCGGATAACTAAGGCTAGAGACGCACACACAGAATATGTAATACTTACTGCTTTTCTACGGCAACAGTTGGTTACGCGAACGCGCCTCAATTTTACGTTTATACGCACATTGCGTGTCGTGTTAGTCTGTAAGGGTTAACCTTTTACAGCCTAGCGGTAAATTTACGTACCGCCAGGTTTAACATTAAAAAATTCTTCGTGGTGCCCACACTGCGTTTATGTGTTTTGTACGGATCTCAGAACAAACAGCAACTTTTGCCTTATAAAACATTAAGGGACTGGTTTTTATAACCGAAGTGGAGAGTGTTTACAGCGCGGTACGCACTGAGTCCTTATATAAAACAGATACGCTTCGTCTTTAAAGGGTTAATATTCGTGATGAACAGAGTGGCACAGAAAACGGGTGGGAACATAAAAGCAAACTGGAGTGTGGAGCATATGGGCTGGAAGGACACGGAGGGGGCGGTAATGCGTAACACTTTATTTCCGTGATCTCAGTATGGATATCTATATGTGAATTGCTCGTGTCTAGAAGTGGCTAGTCACGGGTAGGAGTGGCCAAGTGCCTGAGACTAGTCAAGTACTTTTTTTAAACAGAATAGCGAATAAATTGCATATGTTGTCCTGCTGATTGCCTAAAATATTTAGCTGATCTGTTTATGGCGAATAGCCATTTGATGTTACATATGATTCTCACATCAGGCAGCGATCATTGTCATAAACATTATTAAACGGGTATGCCACAGTAATGGAGAGACACTGTGTTTATTCAGAGATATTAACAAAATGTTTATGCGTATTTATATGCGTTACAGTTGTAGCATACTGTACTAACGGCAGAGGGAAACCACAGCTGAGATGAGGACGGGAAGTGACACGTGCCCGCAAGCCTATTCACCATCTTGATCTTTTATTTCCTGTCGTATGCAACAGGTGGCAGGTTAGTAGCGTGATGTCAGTACACGGCTTAGCTAATAGATGGCAGGACGGGTACTATAAAATATCCTTGTAACACATTTTAGGCGCGTCCGCAACATTGCAAAAAGCGGCTAGTAGCACCGTTACGTCTGTTTGTCCGCATGGAACAACTGTGCGCCCACTGAACAGTTTTCCATGAAATTTTATGTTTTCGAGTATTTTTTTTTTCGAAAATCTTTCGAGAAAATTCAAGTTTGATTAAAACCTGACGCATAACGGGTACTTTACATGAAGACATATGTACGTTTATGATAATTTGTCGCTGAGCTTCTTAGAATGAGACACGTGTCAGACAAAGGTTGCAGAGAAAATCAGAACACATTTTATGCTGAATAACTTCTTCCGAAAATCGTTGCTTTATGTACAGTGTAACTAAGCACCCCTGCGTAATGTAACGAAGTTCCCTCTGTATAATCTAAGTACCCTCTGCATAATGTAACGAAGTGTCCTCTTATAATGTAACTAAGCACCCGTTGTATAATGGTAACAAAGTACCCTCTGTATAGTGTAACTAAGATCATTGCTTTATCTGCAATTTAACTTAATACCTCTGCATAATGTAACGAAGTTCCCTGTGTATAATGCAACGAATTATCGTCTTCTTTTATTTAAGCAAGTACCCTCTGTATAGTGTAACTAAGATCGTTGCTTTATCTGCAATTTAACTTGATACCTCTGCATAATGTAACGAAGTTCCCTGTGTATAATGCAACGAATTATCGTCTTCTTTTATTTAAGTAAGTACCCTCCGCATAATGTTACTAAGGTACCCCCAGCATAACGAGAGTAAGAACCTTGCTTCATCTACAAATACTAGTTATGTCAGAAGTTCAAGGAAACACACATACAAGCAGGCCCGTTGGCGTTGTTCTAAACGGAGCGCCCCAAGAAGAGCCACGCTGTAGTAACTGTGGGCTGACTGTGAATTGTAAAGAGGTCAGGGGGCACATAAACAGGTGTGCCCCGTGCCCCCAGCGACCATTGAACTGATGGTGTTACAAGACTGCCCGAGACGCAGAAAGCGGCGTGCCCTGGTCGCAAGGCGTCACGATGATTCATTGTCGACCATTTATAAACCCCGACAGAATTCAGAGGGCTGTGACACAACCTGCTTTGATCCACCAACTGCCCTTTTCTGGCAGCCACCTTCAACGTCGTAACTCGATCTAGGCCCGTGTTCGATCCCAGGCCAGTCCATGTGGGATTTGTCGTGGACAATGTGGCATTTGGGACGGGTTTTTCTCCAAGTACTTCCGTTTTGCCCTGCCATTATTATTACGCCAATGCTCCATACTTACTTTCATCCTCTCATTAGGACAAATAGGCGAAGCCTGGGAACCTTTAAAAGCAGTGTCTTTTTTCGGAAATGGGATATTGGATATAAAAATACTTTAGTTTTGCGATCTGCGCTCTTCTGGGATATCACGCAGCGTCGAGTGATAATCCTTTACCGACGTTTCGGGACAACGTATCGGTCCCATCTTCAAGGGTCAATACGTGCAAGAAGAAAGCCTTGTCTTCAAGGGGTTAAATAGATGGGTTAAAAGTAGGAGGAACGTGGCACTGTATGAAGCTTCACGCTCCGGTCCATTTACCCCCGGCGTTTTCAGTATAGAAGACTGGTGGACCCAGAGGTACTCATAGAGAGGTGGCCGTACAAACATTTGCAAAACCGTGTCGTGTCCGGATGTCCGGTCTGTGAATGTTGGTTGGGGGTGTCGAGAAGAAAATTTGGAGCGGAGGGGTTGAAGAGACAGGTGAGACGGTAGAATTGCATAAGGAGGAGCATCACCAAACATTCTCAGGGAGCGTCTGTCAAAAATCATGACGTGGGTCAGAGATGTCGCACGCATGAGGAAAATCATAAATGCAATCAGATCTTCAGTTGCAGGCTTGAAGGGAAGAGACCTCTTGCAAGACCTAGGAGTAGATGGGAGGATAATAATAACGTGGATTTTAAAAATATCGGATGGGGGCATGGGCTGGATTGGTCTGAGTTAGAATAAGGACAATTGGCGGGCGCCTGTGAATGCGGTAATGAACCGTCGGGTTCCATAAAATGCGGGGAATTTCTTGACTAGCTAGAGAACTGTTAGCTTCTCAAGAAGGACTCATCAATGGAGTTGGTCACTTCATTGTACTGAAACCGTTGTAAGAAGTGCTGTGGATGTTGGCGCTCCATGCATTCCAGTCTGTCTGCTGTTGTATTCCCTTCCAGTTTCCTATGGTATGTGTCTACTATCCCAAAGCGCTTGCCACTAGCGACGTTTATCGGTGATCAGTACAAATATCCGTATGAACAGAATGGCTGGGTTTGGAGGGCGTAATAGAGAAGTGTAAGAGTTGGAAAGAGATTTAGTTGATCCATGAGACTTCTTTCTGTGACCACAATGTTAAGCATTCATGACAGTTGTCTGTTCTTTATTTACCTATCACCAGGTCACTCTGCCCACTCATGATTGCTTAACCTTTTAAAGCCTAGCGGTAACTTTACATACGACCAGGTTTAACATTAAAAAATTCTACGTGGTGCCCACATTGCGTTTATGTGTTTTGTACGGATCTCAGAACAAACAGCAACTTTTGCCTTATAAAACATTAAGAGATTGGTTTTTATAACCGAGGTGGAGAGTGCTTACAGCGCAGTACGCACCGAGTCCTTATATAAAGCAGATATGCTTCATCTTGAAAGGGTTGATTGCGGATTCCGGTCTGAATTATGATGACGTCACACGCCCTTCAGCGGATGATGTCACAACCTTGACAACTTGCGAAGTGTTACAACCGTTTTTCCGTTCGGTAGTTATTACCATACCCACAAACACCTGCATACGCCAATGATTCAATCCTGAGTCACTTCAATCCAGTGTGCATCCCTACACCAAGCTTCATCAGTATTCGGTTAGCACTCTTTCGTATACGGGAGGCATCGTGTTCGAGTCTAAGCCCAGAGACCACCATCATGACCGGTGATTCTCAGCGTCCCAGGCATGTTCGAATTCCGGGATAGTGCTGCACCCTGCCGAGATATATCGGTCACTACAGTGAGTTAAGTTACGGGCTGGACGAGCCGGGGTTCGAAACCCGGTTGGGGCAAAATAGATTTTTCTCTTCACCAAAACATCCATACCGACTCTTTAAGACCGACCTAGCGCCTTAGTCAATGTATACCGGGGGCTCTTTCTGCAGGAGTAAAGCAGGCGGGGCGTAAGGCTGACACTTCTGTCTAGTGCTGAGGTTAACAACAAGTGGAGCTATACCTCATCTCGCCCTGTATGCCTTCATGGCGCGGATAAGGACTGCTTTACTTTTTAAATTTAGGTAACATCCCGTTGTGCTAGTCGATCAGTATCGATTCGTTATCCAGACACAACACTTGAACACTGTACCTTCGTTTGTTTACTTTTCTACAACATGTTTCGGCCGTTTTTATTCGGCCATCGTCAGGCAAAAACATAAGTGCAAAAGATCATACAGTCGAACTCGGTTATAAGTTCATGAAAGGGAGTGAATATTTTGTGTCGTTATAAACAGTTCTGACCAATGAGGAATTAATTGCTGCCACAGAATATCTGACGCTATAGACGAGGTGTCGTATAAACCGATGTCGTTATAACCGGGTTCAACTGTACTTTTCGGATTATGTACTTGTGTTTCTGCCTGATGCTGACCGAAAGAACGGCCGAAACGTGTAAAAAAGTAAATAAGCGAACGTAGAGTGTTCAACTGTTGTGTTTTTCTGGATAATAAAGTGCTATTTTCCGTTTTAGGTTAGTCACACCAGCCGATGTAGCTGAGTGAACAAAGGCACTGGACACACGATCGCAGTTCCATCCCCCGTGGGGATGGCGATGTTTATTTTCATTCCCACTGTGTCCAGAGTAGCTCTGAGACCAACCACACACAGCTAACACCGGGACGTGAGTGCCGTGCCACAACATATATGCTTCAGCGGTCACGGGACGCTGATGAGTGCCGTGCATCGTATTAAGATATTTGAATAGCTAATAGCGGTGAATAACAAAGACAGCCACGGTGACGTACATGTGACGTCACACTACTGAGCTCCTGTAGGCACACAACTTAGACGGCAGGTCAGCGCCCTCTATCGCCATGTTGTTAGGCGCGTTCGAAATATTGCGAAAAGCGACTGTTAGCCTCGTTATGTGTCCGTCCGTACGTGCGTCCGCATGGAACAACCCGGCTCCCATTTGACGGATTTTCATGAAATTTTATATTCGAGTATTTTTCGAAAATTTGTCGAGAAAAATCAGTTTTTATTAAAATCTGACAGGAATAACGGTTACTTTACATGAAGGGCTGTGCGCATTTATGATACTAGCTCGCTGAATATTCTTAGAATGAGAAGTGTTTAAGACACAAGATGTAGAGAAAAAGTACACATTTTATGTTCGATAACTCTTTCCCGAAAATGGTGCCCTTTACGAGACAATGTGGAAAAATACAGTCAAGTCGGACAGGCTACAGATGACAATATAATACGGCGCACGCGCTTTGCATGCCGTATAACTAAGGCTACAGACACACATTCAGAATATGTAATATTTGTTGCTGTTCCATTGTAACAATGGTTACGCGAACGCACCTCAATACTACGTTTATACGCACATTGCGTGTCTGGTTAAACTTATACCGCAACTCAAGTGCGTATTGTTCAGATGTCTACCGAAGACATTGTTTGAAGATGTAATGGTTTGGACTTGCGTTCGGGAATGTCGGTCGGGAATGCCGACTGCCTTGTAGGTTATCTACACATTGCGTTAATAACAGCGTCGTTAGACCATAAACAAGTGAATTTTGAGACACCTACCATTATATAGGGTCATTATTTTATACGACAACTAGCAATTGTCACCTCCTGTCTGACAGTTCGCCGTATTAACGCACCTCATTCAGTCGACCGGCCACACGCACGACGGAATAGTGACAGGACGTGAGAAACGATACTTCTTAAATAAAATAAGGGCCCTGTACAATGAGAAGCGCTACGTACTGTAGCTTTGCCTTGAAATGTTCACATTGGCACTGTATTAGAATTATGAATCATATAGGAAGGCGCCTTAAAGGCGTTTAACATAAACGTGGTGCCCCCAAGATTCCGAATGATCATAACTTTGCTTTAACCTTTTAAAGCCTAGCGGTAACTTCACGCACCACCAGGTTCAACAATCAAGAATTCTCCATAGTGCTCAAATCGCGTTTATGTATTCTGTACATATCTCGGAACAAACTGCAACTTTTGCCGTAAAAATCAGCAACTCATTCGTTTTTTATAACCGAGGTTGGAAGTGTTTACTGCGCGGTACGCACTGAGTCTTTATATAAAGCAGATTACGTTTCGTTTTAAAAGGATTAATATCACTCGTACTGCCAGTATGTGTATCGCGTTTCAGTAACTCGTTATTGTTAGCAGATTAAATTATTGACGTCACAAATAGGCCAGCATTACTCACAACTTATCACGGAATTAACAATGCGCAAAATTTTAGGTTTATGCATGAATATTTATGGCCAAGGCTGTGGAGTCGGAGTCGGAAGGAATTTTTAGGTGGAGTCGGAGTCGGAAAAAATGTACCGACTCCGACTCCGACGTCAGTCTAAAATCTTAACTAGATACTCCAACACCAGAGCCCTGATAGCTACAGTAACCATTAGACTTATACTTAAATATAGGTTATAAGTCAAAAACGTAGCCTGATAACTCACGTGGTGGTGATGAAATGTCTTATAGGTTTACCATTATTAATACATATTGAGCTTTTATGAAGGAGTCAGAGTCGGACTTTTAAAAATTGAGGAGTCGGAGTTGGAAGTTTTAAAAATCGAGGAGTCGGAGTCGGAGCTTTTGTGTACCGACTCCACAGCCGTGCTTATGGCAGTGGAAAGGGTGACACATTTCGGCGTGACTGTATCAGCTGTTACATACACTGCCTGTCGGAGAGACAGAGGAACATATAAGTACACTCTGTGGTAAAATGGCGTGCTTTACAGGCCAGTGGTTACTTTATATACCGCAAGGTTTAATATTCACAAACTCTACGTTCTGACCACACAGTGTATTTATGTGTTTCGTACGGATCTCAGAACAAACAGCGATTATTTCCCTATACAGCATTAACTGATTGGTTTTTATAACCGAGACGGAGTGTGTTTATTGCGCGGTACGAACTGAATCTTTAAATACAATTCCGGCACATTTTTGTCTTTACAGGGTGAAAGCGGTGTCTCCCCATGACATGTTAGGAGTTGTACATGCCGTCAAAGTTGTCTAACTAGATGTAGTTGTCTAGACGCAACTGGAATCATTACAGCGCATGCGTCACATCAAGCTATATTTTGCGGCCGAGGCGGTTGGGTGTGGATTGTGCTGTTGGCAGTGGACAGGTCCGGAGTGAGGTGATCATGGCACGAGGTACGTTATTTTGGTGGTGTGTTGCTGATATTATTTTTATAATGGTAACAAATTACTGGTTTTATGTTTTTATCCGTGATGCAAGAAACGCAGCAACACCGTTTGGTTTGGTAGGCGAAAATGTTAGCGGAATGGGATTGTTGAAGAGTGACGTAATGTCTTAAAGTGGTTATAGTCCGGTGTTTATATTTGACTGCACTGCGGTATGCGACGGGAATAAATTGTTGCGTTATACTGGACAAGGTGGAGACTCATCAGGTTAAATATGCTGATTTCGTCTAACAAACGTACCAACCATGTTAGGATAAGATAAATATATTAACTCTCTTAACCCAGTGGTTGCTTTATGTACCACCAGGTTTAACGTTCAAAAATTCTACGGTCTGTCCACCCACTGTCTTTGTGTTTTGTGTGGATCTCGGAACAAACAGCGATTATTTCCCTATACAGCATTAACTGATTGGTTTCTATACCCGAGACGGAGTGTGTTTACTGCGCGGTACGGGCTGAATCTTTAAATGCAATTCAGATTAAATTCAGTCTTCAAAGTGTTAAAAGTTGTGCTGTATTGTCACATGTGTTTGCGTATCCGTTGCAATACTGTGTGTGGTTTGTTCAGTTTGTGGTGCTGGTGATGACGCTGTTTTGCTGTCCGTATTGCAGTACCCGGTGTCATCTTCGTGGCAGGTGCGAATCCAGAATTCTCCCGTGGGGAGGAGTAGGGGGGGGGCGACCCTAAGGCTATGTGGGTGTAATTTATATGTGGTTAACAATTTTGTTGTAAAAACATGCCTTGAGTATAGCTATAACATACCACTGTTGGCAGCTGCATTTGTATGCACACAGATATAGTCACCATGCTCGATGACTCACCTCATGTAAATCAGTGTCGAATCTTCGTTTATTCAATTTCGTGTAAGACATCTGAAGTTTTTCATTGTATTTTTTCAAAATTTTATTGTACTTGTTATCAGCCGATGTCAGTGGCTGATTTCAGCTTGTAAAATCTTTCATGTGATCGTGTTCATTAAGTCTGTGTGCTTCAAATTCCGATTTTCGGTGCAGATGCAGGCCAGCAGCACCCCACGCCCCCGTTGCGTGACCAATTGTAACTGTCATGGGCGGTTTCCACGTTAGGTGCTACAGGCAGTGGAGTTCGGGATGGAACGTCGAATGACTCATTGCCTATTTTGGTTAAACATTATCTGATGAACTGTGTTTGATCAATCTGTGGTATGATGACAAATAGGCAGTTGATGAGGATTGGACAGCGGGAAGTCACGCTAGTGTCATGATGCAGCATTCGGTTGGAATTTGTAGTTTTCGTGTTGCCGGTGCATTTCGCGAAGACGATTCGCCATTACGCGTGACCGGGTTCATCCGCAGGGCCTAAGTGGGATTTGTGGCGGACACAGTGAAATGATCTGTATTCCCCACCAAACATTCTTGCAGTGATCAGACTATGAAGAATGTGGTGGGCGGGGCATGTGGCACGTATGGGGGAGAGGCTTGGTGCATACAGGGTTTTGAGGGGGAGGCCAGAGGGAAGGAGATTACTTGGAAGACCTAGGCATAGGTGAGAGCACTCTATGAAACTGGCTTCTCAAGAAGTGGGTTGAGGGCCGCGGACTGGATTGGTCTGGCTTAGGGTAGGGACACGTGGCAGGCGCTTGTGTTCGCGATAATTAACCTTTCGGTTTCATAAAATGCAGGGAATCTCTTGACTAGCTGAGGAACTGTCAGCTTCTCAAGAAGGACTCTCTTACATGGGGTTCGTGATATGGGGCCAGGTTGTTGTCCGATTACATCAGTTTTTTCCTGTCAGTGTCATTCCACCAATGCTCCGCATTTATTCGTCAACCATTAACACTGTAATCTTTAAACAGTACAGTTAGTGTCAAAAATGGGGCATGAAACACAAATGCAGTCAGCGGTGTGTGTGTGTGTGTGTGTGTGTGTGTGTGTGTGTGTGTGTGTGTGAGAGAGAGAGAGAGAGACCCTGTTTTCGGTAGGGTTGCCTCCCTTGGTTGCTAGGTTAGAAAACAATGGAGATGTGCCCCTGGCGTAAGTATAATACGCAGACTCTGATACTGTTTTTAAGGCGCGTTTGCAAAATTGCGAAAACCGATTACTGGCTTCGTTACGCTTTGTCTGTTCGCATGGAACAGCTCGGTGTTCACTGGACGAACTTTAATTAAATTTGATATTTGAGGATTTTTCGAAAATTTGCTCAGAAGATTCAAGTTTCATTAAAATTATTATCGGAATGAGAAATGTTTCAGGCAAAACTGCAGAGAAAATCAGAACACACATTTTATGTTCAATAACGTTTTTCCGAAAATTATGCCATTTATGAGATAATGTGGAAAAATGTGGTACAACCAGACAGGCCACAGATGACAGTACAACATAGCACATGCGCTGTGCATGCCGGTTAACTGACGCTATAGACCCACACTCATAATATGTAATACTTATTGCTTTTCCATGGCAATAGCGGTTACGCGAACGCGCGTCACTGTTACGTTTATACGTACATTGCCTGTCTTCCTGTTCTCAGGTTTATAAAAAGCAAATTGCCAGTAGGTGTAAACGTTTCCGATCTTTGCGTGTGATCGAGGTATAGTCAACTGTCAGTTCGCCCTAGATTCGAACAAAGAAAAATTGAACGCGTTGGGCGCAGTTTTTCACAGAAACTGATTGTTTTTTTTTTTGTATTCATTCCGTGCGCTGCCGATAATCGACTCACAACACGCAGTCCAACAAAATGCACTGTATTGTTCCCAGACATTTTATATTACAATATCACGCAGAACATTCCAACATGTTTCGATCCCTTATGGGATCATCACGAGGGACTCACATTAAAGTAACACTGCACAAAACCGAACTAGCAATGTTTATACACATTAAGAATGTATAAAATGTCGATCAGTTGCGATGTAGGCGATTTGTTGTGTAATGTATCTCGGTATACAGTGTTTTGGGGACTGCTTGCGTATTCAACCTTTTAAAGCCTAGCGGTAACTTTACATACGACCAGGTTTAACGTTAAGAAATTCTACGTGGTGCCCACATTGCGTTTATGTGTTTTGTACGGATCTCAGAACAAACAGCAACTTTTGCCTTATAAAACATTAAGAGATTGGGTTTTATAGCCGAAGTGGAGAGTGTTTACAGCGCGGTACGCATAGAGTACTTATATAAAGCAGATACACTTCGTCTTTATAGGGTTAAGGAGGGATAAGACTGTATTATTGGGATAGGGAGTGCATCAGTCGTTGTATAAAACGACTGCTTGATAGTATTTTGTCTAATTGTATATGTAGAAGAACTGCTGGTAATTTTACATGTAGTGAACTGTTACACACTAGACAAGAGCACCGTGTTGATGATTTAGGGGTGTTCACGGTACACATGTAGGAGTGTAGTGTGTTATTTGAATATATTATTGTGATTGTGTGACAATTGGAGTGCATTAAAATCGAACTATATGCACGGAATTGAAAATAAAAAATCCATTCTCTGCGCTCAACAAATTTAAAATTATTGAGCCAAATACAAGGAAACTCAATAACTAATGTTTCCTTTAAGTTTGTAATTTTTTTTTGTTAGGGGTGGCCACTGTCATTACTCGCCCCGGGCGCCAAAAAACCTAGCTACGCCCCCAGAGACAACCAGGTGTAACATTCACAAATGCTACGTTCTGCTCACACACTGTGTTTATGCATTTTGTGTGGATCTCAGAACAGCGATTATTTCCCCGTACAGCATTAACTGACTAGTTTGTATAACTGAGACGGAGTGTTTACTGTGCGGTACGAACTGAATATATGTAATTCAGGTTATGCCTCTAAAGGCCAGTGGTTACTGTATGTACCACCAGGTTTAACATTCACAATTTCTACGTTCTGCCCACACAGCGTATTTGTGTGTTTTGTATGGATCTCAGGACAAACAGCGATTATTTCCTTACACAGCAATAAGTGATAGGTTTTTTTATAAGGCGACTGTTTACTGAGCGGTACGAGCTGAATGTTTAAAACTACGGGTTAGTGTTAGTCTTTATGGGTGTTTAAAACAAAATGAACTGCGCTAGTGCGCCGCAAAATGCTGTAACCCAAACCCAAGACCGCTTGTCACCTTTAGCTGACCGCGATTGCACGTTCATCGCCGTGACTTAGGACATCGCAAAGACGCAATAAGACGGACCTCGCTTGGCTGTCCGACCTCGGACTGGATTCCACGTGGATAAAATACGCGATGACGTAATTTCGTGGAGGCTAGTCACTTACGTGACTGTTAATGGGAGAGATTTGTGGTTCTCTCAGCGGTAACTGAAGTTACTCTGACACACTTTATCTTTGTTGTAAGGAAGGTTTTGGAGTTTATCGTCTGAGGAAATGTGAGAGAAGAGATGTAATCCTCCAAAGCTCAGTGGTTACTATACGTACCGCCCGGTTTATCATTTACAAATTCTAGGTTTTGCCCACACAGCGTATTTCTGTGTTTTGTGTGGATCTCAGAACAAACAGCGATTATTTCCCTATACAGCATTAACTGACTGGTTTTTATAACCTAGATAGAGACAGTTTACTGCGCGGTACGAGCTGAATCTTTAAATATAATTCATGTTAGTTTTTATCCTTAAAGTGTTAAAAGTTGCAGAAAGAATGCCAACACAATTGTACTAGTGATTAGGGAAGAACTGAATGAGAGAGGCTGGTATCTTTTTTTTTGGGGGGGGGGGGCTTTGTCCGTCGTGTAATTTTTAATGAAGCACGACGTTTCGGAAGCCGGCCCTGCTTGCGTCTTCAGGAAGGGAAAACGCCTACTTTGGTGGACTCCTTAGATAGCTCTGTTTTAAAGGGTCCACCAGTTGAGGCGTTCTTGAACACAGACCCTGCAGGGGGTGCCATAGCTTAGGCCGTTAGTCGCAGACTGGGGAGGCCTGCGTTAGATCTCAGGCCAGTCCCTGTGGGATTTGTGGCGGACAGAGTGGAACTGGGATATGTTTCTTTCCCAGTACTTCGGTTTTCCTCCGTCATTCCACCAGTGGTCTGTACTCATTCGTCTTTTACTGACAGTATATAAGCTTGGCAGTTGAGAGGGCCATTAAATGACACAGTATATAGGGACCAGTGGCGGACTGACTTTAATTCCATGGAAGTCGGGAAATTGCCCCGCAGCATCACCCATTCGCGCATTCGCCATGATGTTCCAAATAACGCGAGCAGCAAACCTGTAGTGCAGGGATTACCAAATTGTAGGCGCCAGAAGCGTGAAATGAAGCAAATTCCATACTGAGCAGCAGGGACGTGGCGGGGGGGGGGGGGGGGGGGGGGGGGCCCCCCCCCCCGGAGTGGTGCCACCACCCAGGGTAGCAGAGTCGAAGGGGCGGAAACTGACGTGGCAGAACGAAAATTTGAAATAAAAAAAATGATATTCTGCCCGCAACAAATTTTAAATTACTGGGCCGAATATAAGGAAATACCGTAGATATTTTTGATTTTTGAAAGTTGATAATTTCTGTTAGGGGTGGCCATTGTGATTACTGGCCCCTGGGGGACAAAAAAAACTTGGCTACGCCACTGCCGAGGACCCACAGTTCTGGAGTGACCTGTGAGCCTCACCCTTGTCTGGCACTTTCTGCTTGGTGCATGTGAACTGATATGCATTCTTGTATGTTCCGTAGTGCTTCCCGCTATCTATCTACTTGCTCACAGGCGTAGAGCGTTTTTATTTTTCACTTGGATCACACTCACACACCACAGTCGGTAGGACTCCTCTGGATGAGGGATCGGCCGATCGCAGATACTTGTACCTGACAACACAAACGCTATACAGGACAGACATCCATGCCCTCGGCGGGCTTCGAAACCACGATCCCAGCAAGCGCTCGGCCGCAGACCTACGCCTTAGACCGCGCGGCCAGTGGGATCGGCTATTCTTGTATGTAAGGGGAAAACTGTTATAATTATGCTGAAAATATTGGGCGTCACTGTACAAAGTGTAGTCGCCCGGCTGTCGTGGTGTAGTGGAATGATGTTCAAAGTTTTGTGAAAATTTGTCAGCTGGCTCAAAGATTAAAATGGAATAAGAGACGGGCATACATAATGCTGATCTCAAAAACCACTCCCCCCCCGTTTTAGGACGAAAGTATGCTAACATAAATTCTCTTTCTATCTCCAAGAAAGGAACTTCACGTACATTAAAAAGACCAGTCTGTTTACCTGGACCGTTGTCTCATTTTGGCCCGTTTATTCGTCGGAACCGTTTTGGCTTGTTCATAAAGCGGAACATCAAAACGTGACGTCACTGCGTGTCAGGTTGGATTGTGAGATGATTCATGGCCGCGTGTTTTGAATGATATCATGATACCGTGACTGAAGCTTTAATCCGGTGTACCAGGCGGATATTGAAAGCAGACTTCAGTATTGACGGTAGAATTAAATACGTCACCTGCAAAACGGTTCACATGAACTTCTTGAAACTGTCGGTAAAACTGTTAGGTTAAAAAAGGCTGTTCACGGAAGCAATGACGCAGCTGTAAAATGCATTATAAAGACAGGCAGTTTGCGTACAACGTAACATTGTTACGCGTTCGCATAACCATTGTTGCTGTTGAAGAGCAATAAGTGTTACATGTTATCAGTGTGTGTCTGTAGCCTTAGTTACCCAGCATGCAAAGCGCATGCGCCATATTGTCATCTGTGGCTTGACCGGATCTACCATATTTTTGCACATTGTCTCATAAACGGCATGATTTGCGGGAAAAAAGTTTTTGAACATAACATTTTCTCTGCAGTGTTTGTGTGAAATATTTCTCATTCTAAGAAGAACTGAGCGAGATATTGTAAATGTGCACAGGCCTTCATGTAAAATTCCCGTTGTTCTTCTTAGATTTTAATAAAGCGAATTTTCTCGACAGATTTTCGAAGAATACTCGAATTTCAAATCACACGAAGATCTGTCCAGTGGGAGCAGAGTTGTTCCATGCGGACGGACAGACGAACAGGCACACATGACGAAGCTAAATAGCGGCTTTTCGCAGTTTTACAAACACGCTTAAACATTCCGTAGCAGAAGTCCTTCCCACGTCGCTATAACTTACGTAAGCAATGCAACAATTTGTGGCATTGAGATTTGAATAGTGTTTATTCGCATAATTTAAAAAAATAATGTGAGAATATAACACACGGTAATACACGAGACTGTTAACACTTTCACGTGCTTATAATACAGTAACTAGTCAGTCTCCAGTGAAGTCATACGTTTATTCATTTCGTAGTCTGTCTTACGACAGGTCTGCAGCCTATTAAAAAGTGAGTTTTCCACCGAGTGCGATCTAGTGTTTCCTCTTTCAAATTTCAACATCGCTTCTTTTCCTTGAGGTCGTCCAGTAGCTGCTTGCATAGTCTTCCTCGTCTTCTCTTCCCTTCTGTTTTTAGTAACGTGTTTTAGAAGATGTGTATCCATTGTTAATTACAGACTGAGAATGTGCCTGGTAGTTGATACAGATCACATCATTGCAGGCTCACTGGTTACTTCATTATAAATATGTGAATGCCCCACCTTCTTTCTGAATTACTGTATGTGAGAAAGCATTAACATATACTAATGTAATTAGACGTGGGAACGAGGAAACTACAGACACGCTACCGCAGTACTCGTACATTGCCTTCAGAGCGCAGCAGGGGCGTATTTGCTACTATTTGTTACATACGAGGATTAAATTTTTTCCTGTAATTTAAACTGTAATACGCATTTTAAATCATCTGATTTTAATATTTAATATTTTATTTTAAATCATCTAATTTTAATATTTAATATTTAAACTGTAATACGCATTTTAAATCGTCTAATTTTAATATTTAATATTTTATATGTGCATTGGTTCACAAACTTTTGTAGCATCTCAGTGTATTTATTCTTCGTAACGCACTTCCCTGAGGATGACCACATGAGTGGCCGAAACATGTAGGAGGTATTACTACATTTATAATGTATTTTCATAAACGTGTGTGCATTTGTTGGTTTTAGCCACCATATCTGAAAATGTGTATCAGTACAGATGCACCTAGCAGAAAGCGCCAGATAACAGTGAGGTTCACAGGTCACTGCAGAATGGTGGGTCCTCAGTATGGAATTGCGTCATGTCACCCTTCTGGCGCAGAGATAGAATTGGGAGGTGGTATCTGGATGGTTGTGAAAGAAGTGGGCCCGTTTGTTACACTATATGTGTACAATCTGATTTTGACTTCAAACTAATCTTTTTTTAATTTCCTCGCAGATGGTGTTTGATGTGTTCCATGTCAATTTATGTCATGTCGCCATACTTTTCCTCACATTGTTAATCTCTCAGGTCCCTGTTTATCACAACACCACGGTGCCGTCTCTCTCATTTCATCCGCCGATGAATGTTTGAAGGCGTGGCCGAAGACATCGTTTGGTAGATAAAAGGCAGCAGTGGAACAAGAGAACGCTGAATGCAGTGTACTGTGGGATGTCTTATATATATCGGTGTTAGCTTTCCGGTACTGTAGATTGATACGACGTTTCGGGACAGCTCGGCATTAGGAGTGACTTGGTGGCGTGGAGCTTGCAGTTTGTGTGCGCGTAATGCAGACAGGTGAAAATTGCTCGCTATGCTGAAACGAACAACGCGTATTACGCGCGTTCACAAAATTGCAAAAAGCTGCTATTACCGTCCGTCCGCCCGCATAGAAGAAAGAACTCGGCTTCCAATGGATGGATTTTTATGAAACTTGATTTGATATTCGAGGACTTCTCGAAAATCTGTCGAGAAAACTAAAGTTTCATTAAAGTGTGACAACAGTAACCGGTACTTTACATGAAGACGTATGCGTATTTATTATATCTCGCTTAATTCTTAGAATGAGAAATGTTTCACGCAAAAGTTGCAAAGAAAATCAAAACACACATTTTATGTTCGATAACATTTTTTTTCTCGAAAATTGTGCCGTTTATGAGATAATGTGGAAAAATATGGTAGAGCCAGGCGCGCCACAGATGGCAATATAATACGGCGCATGCGCTTTGCATGCTGGATAACTAAGGCTACAGACACACACTCAGAATATGTAATACTTATTGCTTTTCCACGGCAACAATGGTTACGCGAACGCGCCTCAATGTTATGTTATAGTACACTGTTTTTTTTCCGAGCTTCACAAATTTCACGTCAGTATGAGGGCCCGGTTACCGCCATGGGTTTGCTCATGGCCAGGGGAATGTTGTCCAGTATTTAAAGTACCACTTCGTGATACTACCGTGTCTTGACAGTGATCGCTACTTTGGACACTGCTGTTGATGAAACACAGTGAAAGAATACCTACCCGGCTCCTGACCACAACGGACCGTCACTGTAGTGTGACCTCGGCCTTAGTGAGCTCGCAGACCTAAGCGACGACGCATTTTTCGCGCGAACCCCCCATAGTCATTATTCTCTTTGTAATACACTGGCAGGAAGCGCGTTGAAATTCCAACAGTAAATCGTTAAAAGGAAACCGTCAAGAAGGATAGTGTAGTCGGTGAAATGGACGGTCTGGGTTTCGAATTCCGGGAGGGGCAAGAAACCGACTGTGTGGGCCAACCCAGCCCGCTATTCTGTGTGTACCGGCGTTCTTTCCAGGGGATAAAGCGGCCCGGGATGTGAATTTGACGCTTGTATCTAGTGCGGAGCTACACCTCCGCATCCTCTAATGGCTTCACATCATGTGCAAGGAAGACTTTACGTTTTATACCTTTGCGTTTAACCCTTCGAAAATGTATAACCTCCAACACACTGTAAACAAGAGAGATACGTTTATGTAACCAGCGGTTGTCGAGTGATTCTTCCTCTAATACAAAACGGACAGAGCAGTATATGAACTTCACAGGCACTATGTGGACTTAAGCACCATGCACTGTGTCATTCCGTGTTGTCTCTCTTAATCCTCGCGTTTATATCGAAGATGGACCCATCGAAGATGATGGAGAATCCCATTTCTTTCATCTTCCCCATTATCCCTCTCGTATCTTTGTCTCCTTCCCGTCTTTGTCTCGTCTCCTAGCAACGCTGTGATGCAGTTCGTAGAGCGTTGCAGCAGTTGGCCAGTTCTGTCGCTTTATTCCCCAGCAAAGAGCTCTTTTTGCCCTCTGTGTGTGTTCACTAGAGCAAGACACTTCAAACGAGGTGCGTCTTGACCTATTTATCTCTTCACTTAAATATAAACCCCATCATTACGTGGGAGAGAAATCCCTTGAACCGATTGTGATTGTACAGCCGAACTCGGTTATAACGTCATGAAGGGGACTGAATATTTTGTGTCGTTACAAATAGTGTCGTTATAACCGAGGAATATTATTTGATAGTTAACAGTGAGGAATTAAGTTGTACCACAGAATAATATGTGGCGATATAGACGAGGTGTCGCATGAACCGATTTCTTTATAACCCTGTTCGACTGTATTTTGCACAGCATATCCCATAATAACCCTAACACTGTTGCCAGAATTTCAAGTTCCTGTCTTTTATTTTATGATGAGTTAATGCTGCCACACTTTGACATACAAACACCATCCTTTATCATATAAACTTGCATAATTCTCCCAGCTTTTCAGCTAGCGTCCACGTATTTCCGAACAGCCATTTCCATCCAGCCACCAGGAACACGGCTGTCCACTGTCCATCCTACATTTTGTGTCCCTCACCTGTGTAGCGTCCTTTCGCCGGCCCGTCGAGCAACCTCTGCCGCTCCATCCTGGCACTGTATTGAGACTGGCGCCGTCCGCGACTTGACCTTTGACGTCATATCGGCCACACGTGACACACAGCTTTGAGTATTTGTGGTAATGTCATGTCCCGCATCGCCCTGCCCTTGATACCATCTTTCGAACTTAATCACCATTCCTCCTTTAATTCCCTTTTGTTTCTTATTTCGCTCTCCTCCTCCTTCCCCTCCCCCCTCCCCCCGGCCAGTCCTTCTCCTCCTCCCTGCTCCCTTCCCGCCTTCATTCATCATCATCATCATCATCATCATCATCATCATCATCATCAGTTTATTTTGACTCATGTCGTAAGGCATTTATTCCCCCCCCCCCTCCACCCGGCCCCGCTTGAAGTGAGCCGGGGTAGCTCTGACGATATAGGGACTCGCTATGAGCTGGACGGTTCGGTGATCGAATTCCGGTGGAGGGCGAGATTTTCCGTGCCCGTCCAGACCGGCGTTGGGACCCACCCAGCCTCCTGTAAAATGTGCTCTGGGTCATTCCTTGAGGTTAAAGCGGCCGAGGCGCGTCGTTAACCATCCACCCCCGTCTAGCACCGAGGTTAAAGAAAGAGTAGAGCTATACCCTGTGGGCGGGCCTTCATGGCCTGTTCAGGGATGAACTTACCTTTAAAATCCCGCATAGGAATGCTGTAGTTTGGCTGGTTGTCCGCCTATGGATTTGTGAAACTCGTGGAACGTGAAACAAAGATGGCGTGTGTTCTCCGTCCAATACAAGCTTTCGTGGTGTGCTTGCAATCAGCTGTATGAGTGACGTAGTTTCGACGCTACAGCATGTCAGCGCCTGTTGTGCGCACGACCAGACAAGTAGCTACATTCGCCGCTCGACTAGGGGGGCCCCAAAACTGTGCTTTTGCGCATATGTCCCCCTGAAAACAATACGATCGTCTTAGCGAAGTGGCTGGCTCTGTGTGCTTCAGAAGGCGGGGGCCGTTACCAGTGTTGGGAAGGTGGCCGGGGGCTGTGACCAGGCGCACACCCAAGAAGGGGGGAGGGGTCTGACGCTGAGGCTGTATGTAATTTGTTTGATTTTAAAAACTATGTTACAAAAATCATGTCGCAAGCATGACTGTAACGTAACACTGTTTGCAGTTGTACTTATATACATATGAATATAGCTACATGTTCCATGACTCGCTCACCCGACTTAAATCGGAAGGTCTAACTTCCTAATTTGGTGGGCTGCAGCTCCGCACCCTCCCTCCCCCAAACTTGGGCGCGCCCCTGGCTGTGACTATGCACCCTTTTGAGACTCAGTAACTTTGTGTTCGTATACTTTAAGCGCGTGTCATTACCGGATGATTGATGCGGTGCCTTCCTCTTCCGATGACATCGCCTTGGGGAAACGGCGCGGAAAGAAATGTTGAATTTTGCGGGAGAAGGAAACTGGGTGCTTGGTGCTCGGTTGGATGGTAATGGAGTTTGTCGAACTAATAAAGAGAGAGAGTGGGCCGATAATTGGAGTTCCTTGCTAATGTTGTATCGACCAATGAGATGTGGCATGAACATGTGACGTGCTCCTGTTTGCTCTCTGTCTGGGCGAGTTCGTG
The DNA here is from genome assembly GCA_013340265.1 of Coptotermes formosanus. NCBI lineage: Eukaryota > Metazoa > Arthropoda > Insecta > Blattodea > Rhinotermitidae > Coptotermes > Coptotermes formosanus. The sequence goes on from BLKM01000280.1 coordinate 631,645, forward strand.
TCACACTGATTTGCTGTTTGTATTTTATATTCAAAGTCATGCCCCATCCGCGACAGTGTTGTCTTTTAAACAGCTCGTTGGTGTCTAGTAATTAGAGGCATTTAGTAGTTCGATTGAAACAATCGATTAGAGAGGTACAGTGGGTCGATTGAAATGTTGATATTAGAGGCATTAAGTAGTTCGATTGAAGTATTAATCGATTAGAGGCATTAAGTAGTTCGAGTGAAGTATTAATCGATTAGGGGCGTGAAGCGGTTCGACTGAAGTATTAATCGATTAGGACATGCAGTGGGTCGATTGAAGCGTTAATCGATTGGAGGCCTCAAGTACTTACATTGAAATATTAGTGGGTTGGGAGAGCCCATTTCGAAGCCTGCATGGTCGTACGTGGCGGCAATCAAGGAGTCGGACCTGGGCCGACTGGGTGTTTCATTAGTGCCTTCAGTGATGTGCTGAGAAGCGGAGCCGCTTTAAGGATGTCGCAATATATGCGGCTGCAAAAAGTTAGGCTGTATTTCAGATTTGGTATTAAACGTATTTTGTATGTAAATGCTTGCATTGCTCTATTCTGCCTTGTCAGTTCAGAAATGTGTGTGAAGTTAGGCTTGCATTTTGAACCCGCTTTGATGTTAGTACTCCAAATAGGTACTGTCCCGTACTGAATGCAGTTGACCTTCACAGCGTGGATAGAGGCGCTTAACACTCGCGATGACGGCCGGGGGGGGGGGGGGGGGGAGACATACAGATCCTGTCAAAAACATGAGTCGCTATGACTACGTGACCGTCTTTTCCAGTGGTCGCCATTTGTTACGTGTTTCTTGTATAACAAGACTAAAGTCATATTTATGCACAGTTCTAATCACACGGAACATAACAGAAAAGAACCGTATTCTCTCACACGCACAAAACACAACTGCACTTTAGCGTAATGTATTTTTAACTGGAGTACATCGGTTGCTGGTCACAAGCAAGGGATGGTAGGCTTTCCGCAGCGCAAACAGCCGCCAAGGTCAACTGCAAACAGCCTAATGTATTTTTAATTGGAATGCATTGGTTGTTGGTCATAAACAAGGAACTGTAGGCTTTCTACAGCGCAAACAACTGTCTAGGTCAGCTGCAAACTCCCTAGTCAGTGTCTGTACTGATACGGCTTGCCCAGATCACAGTTCACGTTCATCCTTCCGGTTTCGTTCAAAACCGGGTTGAATAAAACAACCCTTGGCTTATACTTCCTCGGCAAACAGGATAAAAGCAAAGCTGCCCTACTTGCCTGTTGTAATACTTAGACTCTAAACAAAAGTTTTTTTTAAAACTTATTTGAACCTAGGCTTACTCCGTTGCCTTCTGAGACCTCCAAATTAAAAACACAACTGGAATTTAATTTTAATAAAAAATTTAAACTTTAATTGTACTTACTGTTGCCTAATTTTTGCATACTACAGTTTTACTGTAATCCGAATATTGTAATGTAGAATCCCACAAACACCGTAAACAGAAATTATAATGTGGTATGTTGAGTTTCATTTCACCTACAATTTATGTGTGTATTTATCCCGGTGATGAATTGGTAGCCTAAGCTAGTCGCAGGCTGCAGTTGACGTTGGCCGGAAGTGGCTGTAGGACAATACAGTACGAGACAGCGTGGGAAGGTGCCAGTGCCGCCATCCGCATGTTGCTGGCTAATGTTACTGCACGCGGCAGACGTACGCCTTACTTTTGTTTGCAGATTATACAGGGTGTTTCAGGGGAAATATTCCTTAGGTTAATTTACATCGATATAACGAGAAGTGATAGGGACAGGTGGCGGACTGTTGTACATGCGGTAATGAACCTTCGGGTTCCATATAATGCGGGGAATTCCTTGACTAGCTGAGGACGTGTTAGCTTCTCAAGAAGGACTGTGCGCCATGGAATTAGTTAGCTATAAATAAAATGACCTGTGTCCGTAGTTGATTGGTTACGGAGATAATAACGAGAGAAAAATGCGGGATTCTTGTGGGTTAACGTACTTTACATGTTTAGCGTGAACCAAAGGAACGTTCTCACAAGCCTGGTACATTCACCCTGAAACGGCCTGTATTTAGTATCGTTGCTGCTGCTTCACATAGAGCCCCTTGCTCATCTTTGCGTCTGTCACCGGACAGGTGTGGAGTCCGAACCAGCAAAACTTGCCAGTGCTTGCTTATGGCACAGCTAGGCAGGTATATTAAAATCCGGCCCGCGTGTGCTGTTATTCCCCCATTCGGCATGGCGACCGTTCAGTCGGAGATATTGGAAGTGCTTGCTGCTGTCATGCGTGTAGATTGAGTAGTCGATTTGACCACAATAAATAATGGAAGTTTCAGTTTTGGTTTGTGGGCCCTGTACCGAGCGTTTCTGACGTTTCGAACTATCGTAGTGTCATCATCTTGAGTCGTCTTGGACTGCGGGACGCTGAAGCCACTGCGACTGTCCGAAACGTCGAGAAAAACGCGCCCAACGACGCAGCACCATTACCTAGAACTAACACCGCCGTGAGAAGATGCAGTGTTTCAGTAAACTGCGGTTTCTGGTGTAGTTTCATATGGACAAAGGTGCGAACAGTATTGGCAAATTCTCGTTTCCGACATTACGTAGAGTGCTTGAAATCTACACAAAAGATATCTTATAAATTGAAATCGACACAACAAATTTCTTATAAAGCCCTGCGGACATGCGTTAGAAGGTCACGTGTTTCGTGACTTGAACCCAGATGGCTCTGGAGCAGGAGCGAGCAGAAATAGGCGACAGTCTGGCAGCGTGATTTGTATTCGATATTTCGAAACAGAGGTGCCAACTACGTGACCCGAATCCGCGAGGTACTATGCTGTAGCGGAACATTCGATTGGGTTCGACTCCCAGTCGCGGACAGCCCCTCAACAACGGGAAAGGAAAGCGTTTTGCAGTATACACGTCGCTTCCAAGAATTTCATATCTAACTGCCAACGTCATAATTTAATATTTTTAACGTTTTATAAATTTCACATCATACATTTCATATATATTATGTCTTCTACATTATATGTGTATTTTAGTTTGTAAAGGCTGAGTTCTCAAACCTGAAATACGGTTATAAAATCTCCCTCGGTGAGGGTAGTGACTTGTCAGAACGGTTACAGCGATTTAGACCGAAAGTTTGTGTCACTAATGGTGTAGGAGTGTTACATTAACCCTTTAAAGACGAAAGGTAATCTGTTTGATATAAGGACTGTTACATTAACCCTTTAAAGACGAAAGGTAATCTGTTTTATATAAGGACTCAGCTCGTACCGCGCTGTAAACACTCCACGTCGGTTATAAAAACCAGTCATTTAATGAGGTATAAGGTAAACGTTGCTGTTTGTTGTGAGATCCGTACAAAACACATAAACGCAATGTGGGCACCACGTAGAATTTTTTAATGTTAAACCTGGTGGTACGTAAAGTTACCGCTAGGCTTTAAAAGGTTAAGTGCGCAGCTGAGGCGTGTGACGTTTGTCAGTTGAAGAACGTGAAACAAAAATGTATCGAATTTCTGCGCACGTTTGCAAAATTGCGAAAGCGACTGTTAGCTACGGCATGTGCGTCCGTCCGTCCGCACGGAACAGCTCGACTCCCACTGAACGGATTTTCGTGAAATTTGATATTTGAGAATTTTTCGAAAATCTTTCAAGAAAATTCAAGTTTCGTTAAAATGAGACAAGAATAACGGGTACTTTACGTGAAGACTTGTGTACGTTTATGATAACATCTTGCCCAGTTCTTCTTAGAATGAGAAATGTTTGAGACAAAAGTTGTAGAAAAAAATCAAAACACATTCTGTGTTCGATAGGGGTTTTTTTTTTTCGAAAATCGTGCCGTTTATGAGATAATGTAGAAAAAAATATGGTAGGGCGAGACAGGCCACAGACGACAATATAAAATTGCACACGCGCATTGCATGCTGGGTAACTAAGGCTACAGACCCACGCTCAGAATATGTAATGCTTGCTGCTTTTGCACTGTAACAGTGGTTACGCGAACGCGCCTCAGTGTTGCGTTTATAAGTACATTTCCTATCTTGTTCATCACATTGCCCGCCTTTTCACCTGATACTTCACCATTTTCCACCGTGGCCGTCCGTTAGCACTACTCGTACAGACGGTGGAAACCACGTCTCTCACGGCTGTAAACCCATCCTGTATGTCGTTCAGGAATGCGCGTTACGAGCTGTGTGGGCATCATGATCTACTGGGTGGCTGTATCGTGCCATGAGGAGGCCGTGTGAAGGGGCGGGCGGCTGCAATCAAGGACGTCAAGTTGTGCTCCATTGCACTGGGCCCATACCGCGTATCATCGAAGGCCGAAGGTTGTGTGAATAAGACCGAGTACTTACTGATCCACCATGGCATAAGCACCTGCCAGCAACACAGAAGGGATAACTCCCCCAGGATGACTATGACAGATTCATATAAATGTTTGTCTGCCATGATAAGAGATTCGCGTGAAATGTAAAACATTTATATGGAAAGTATTTGTAATTAGTCTATATTTTAAACATTTTCAGCAATTTTAATAGCCAATATTGTATTTTTGACTCCATATATGCACATAACAGAATCTGCCATTATTTTACTCCTGTGTTGGAGACCTTGCTGAGGATGACCATTGCTAAGGCCGAAATATGTAGGAGGCCCATCGTAAAGTGTTAAATGACTGTTGTTGGTTGTGCAGTTGTTGGATTAAATACTCTATAATCAGTCTGTTGCACGGAATATGGAAAACGTTAAAAATACAGCGCTTTTTTTTTACCGCTGGCGTGACCATCGTGGCTCTGACGGGATGCCGCTTCGGATGTAGGCTTTGTGTGTGATAAAGCTTCCCGTGCCTGGGGAGACGAAAAAAGAGTGACGCTGTATTTGGAGCGTGAGGTCGGTCTAAACCAGGCCTGCGCAACTCGTAGTTCGCGACACGGTGTTGTTTTTCCACCGAGACATTCGAAATGAGAAACGTCTGTTAACCGCTTCCCTGGCAAAGTCGAGATAGAGCGGCGAAGCCATTCTGAAAACTTACTTGGTGTTTATTCATGGAGACATACATTATATTACTAGTTTTGTAAAACTATGCTAACAATATCGACACCCTACCCTACGTTGTGAATTGTATTTTTTTATAAATATTTCCTGTTATTGTCAGTATATGTTTTACTGCACATGATGTAACGGAAAATACACCGGCACAATTATGCACACACTTATACTTGTATTTAATCATTCTTCAATCTCTGTATTGAATTTTTTGTCCCCCGCGTGCAGAACGAAATTGTCGAAGTTGTTTGAACTGAACCACGTAAAAGGTTGAGCAGACCTGATCTAAATGCTGCCTAACAGCAATCTGAACGTACATAAAAGAAATCACACTGGGTGTTCATTAAAAAGGCCACGTGAATTATTGCTGTCGGAGGAAGTTGCCTCTTGAGGACCATTTGTGACTTAAAGGAGAAAGACTGTTAGCACAGCAGCTGCAGAGTTCTGTTGCGTGTCAGAGCTTATGGATACATACAGACACCAGTGTTCTATAGAGTATTAGCTGGTGGACGGGTTATTTCACGTTAAATGCTAGGATATGAAACGTGAAGTTAATGATTACCATGGACGTTTATGCTGCGCTGTTGGGGTATATGCCGGTATGTTGTGTGATGGTGGACACCTGCCTGCAGGTAAACCACCTGCCAGGTTGCAGCACGGTGACGTGTAAGTCCGAAGGTCGCCGTGTAAATAGCAGGTTGGTAGAGTGCGGTTACGATGACATGGCACACGGCGACGCGCGGGAGGGGAAATGAAGGGGCAACAAGAGAATGGGGTGGGTATCCAGCATGCCTCGCAAGACCGCGGAGCGTAGCCTCGCCAGCACGGTACAAATGCTACTTACTACCTAACCCGCACACTTCGGCTGCCACTAGTCGCGGGACTGAACTGTCATGTCCCGCCGAGTCACATGGACTGGTTCGTTTCGCCGAAAGACGACATCTGGTTTCTGCGCGTGCCATTTAATCTTAACTGCACTCTATGTATCGGGAAGGAAGTAGTAGTGGTCTGCCTTAAGGCGGTGTCCCGTTTTTCGGGGCCGGGCCGGGGGGGAGGGGGTCCAGCCAGCTAAGACTGAAATCTGGAACTATGCTTGTGAAGCAAGCGTCAGGCTACCCGGGTATCTGTCCAGGGCGCCAACCCATAAGGGCCTCTACATCACTTAAATAATGGGAAATACGGTGTTAGTACACTGTGGTTTCTGCACGCGAAAGAATATCTCCGAAAATTATTCGCAGTTTGGGCATGCACCATAAAAAGTGCTCGCCAGCCCTATCCTAGGCCGAAGAAGGTTACAAAATGTCGGTTTTAAGGGGCGCCAAATTATTAGTCTGACCGGGGCAGCCACGTGTTTGGGGCCAACCGTAGCAATAGTGTTAACAATTCTGCTGCTGTTAACCATTTTCCATGTGTAGGGCCGTTAAGAAACGATTTAATATTTTGAAAGAAAGGTTGTGAGCGTGAAATCCCAGTAGTTGGGCTGTCATTTGTGAGCCCCCGACAAACCATTAATATAAACATTCATTTGCCCACAGAATTTACGACTGAAGACAAACTTGAATACCAGTTCAGCCCTGTAACATCGGGGAAGCTGCATTTTAAGGTGCGGGCATCAAATGATGCACATGTGGCCCTGACAACTGGTCCCACTGAAGGGGACCCAATGTATGAGGTGAGTTACATGATTTTTTTATTTGAGGACGCTTGCTGACTCCATTGTTTTTAGTGCAGTCTGTTACGCTGTTGTACTTAACCAGTATAGGTGCATTTAATTTGGCCCTTATTTTTTTCTTTTCCTTTCTTTCTTTTCTTTTTTCTTTTCTTTTTTCTTTCTTTTCTTTTTCTTTTCTTTTCTTTTCTTTTTCTTTTCTTTTCTTTTCTTTTCTTTTCTTTTCTTTTCTTTTCTTTTTTCTTTTGTTTTCTTTTTTCTTTTCTTTTTTCTTTTCTTTTCTTTTGTTTTGTTTTGTTTTCTTTTCTTTTCTTTTCTGTTTTCTTTTCTTTTCTTTTGTTTTTTCTTTTTTCTTTTGTTTTTTCTTTTCTTTTTTCTTTTCTTTTCTTTTCTTTTCTTTTCTTTTCTTTTCTTTTCTTTTCTTCTCTTCTCTTCTCTTCTCTTCTCTTCTCTTCTCTTCTCTTCTCTTCTCTTCCCTTCCCTTCCCTTCCCTTCCCTTCCCTTCCCTTCCCTTCCCTTCCCTTCCCTTCCCTTCTCTGTGGCGCTGCAGCCCAACTCGGGCCCAGGCCGCCTCATTGTTGAGGTTTCGAGATCACACACAATTTAGGCACACACACACAGGATAGGGCTCCTCTGAACGAGTGATCATCACAGAGGCCGCTACATACACAACACACAACAGACACGAGACAAACATCCCTGCCCTCAGCAGGACTTGGACCTGTGATTCCAGCAATTGAGCACCTGCAGATCTATGCTGTAGACTGCACGGCCACCAGGGTCACCAGTTTGACACTTGGTTGGGTGGTCAGATTAGGAAGGATCAGATGGGCATGGCATGTGGCACATACAGGGGAGAAGGGAAATGACTATAGGGTTTTGGTGGTGAAACCTGAAGGAAGGAGATGACTCAGCAGGCCTAGGAATGGATGGAAGAATAATATGAAAGTATATCTTATGGAAATGGGTTGAGAAGGCATTGACTGGATTAAATCTGGTTTGGGATAGTGGCAGGTGGCAAGATCTTGTGAACGTGGAAGTCAATTTTGGGTTCCATAAAATGTGGGGATTTCTCAACTGGCTTGAGGTACTGTTAAGTCCTCAAGGACGATTTTTCTGTTTGAAATACTTAATTTCATTTGACATGTTAGTCAGTAGAACTCCTTGGCTGGGCAATCAGCCTGTCACAAACTTCTACCAGTAAAATTTGTACACAGTACTGACCGTGTGAGTGTGACTCTCATATAGTTGCAGTATTTTGAGTGGTTGGTCCGAAACTGAATCTAGTTTATGATAAGCTGTAGTGTCATTGCATGGCAAGCATGTTCCTCCTCTGAGGTACAAGTACCATGGGCTCGATTGAACCACGTGATTGTAGCCTCCTTCCCTCTGTTCCCATTAATGGGGCTTGTTTTCGAGAATACCACAGTCAGGACAGCTGTTAACTGTGTTGCTGACAATTGCTTGCTTGCCAGATCAGCCTTGCAAACGGCTGCCTGTGCAAGGAGTATTCATCCGTCATCTCTGTACTTTATCGAAAACCACTGTGTTTTCAGGTGTTGGTTCTATTTGGGTCTTAAAGTGGAAAGTGTATGAAAGAATTCCTACTTTATTTGGCCCTTGTATACTGAAACCGAAACTTAATTTGTGCAGAAAAGTTCTGGTTTGAACAGTCATTTCCTGTTGGTATAAGACAGGCACTTTGTTTCCAGATTTTCATTGGAGGCTGGGGAAACTCAAAGACTGCGATCAGGCGAAACCGAGAAAAACCTGACAAGGCTGTAGCTGACACGCCAGACATCCTCAGTGATGCAGAATATCGTGGCTTCTGGATCCGCTGGGAGGATGGTTTGGTGGAAACTGGCAAGGAAGGTGAAGTGAACCCTTTTGTAAGCTGGCGGGACCCCGAACCATTTGGTATTGGCTATTATGGTGTCAGCACTGGATGGGGAGCATCTGGCTCGTGGATTATAGAAGGTGAGCGAGTTCCGGTACAGTATTGTAAATTAACCTTTATTGGCCACATGGGTTGCTCATGTCCTGTTAAAATATAACTCTCTATGGACAAAAGGGAAAACACTCTCCTGCTCAGGTGCAGCAATGGGCATTTAAAATGAAAGTAACTCCAGTCATAAGCAGCTACACTGGGATTTTAAAGGCCAGGAGGTAAAGGTTAAAACAGGTGCATATGAAAATACGGTTTTTGTTATTGGCTTTATGTGTGTCATTCAGTGCTGTTTCAGCTTATCCTTTAAATGAGTGTAAATACCAACTTCAACAGGTAGAACCATGTAGTATACATATACACGCAGAAGCACCTCTTTTCTGTCTGGTACATTGTTGCTTTCCTGATTAATCTTTTAAAGCCTAGAGCTAACTTTACATACGACCAGGTTTAACATTAAAAAATTCGACATGGTGCCCACATTGCGTGAATGTGTTTTGTACAGATCTCAGAACAAACGGCAACTTTTGCCTTATAACACATTAAGAGATTGGTTTTTATAACTGGAGAGTGTTTACTGCGCGGTACTCAGTGAGTCCTTATATAAAACAGATACGCTTCGTCTTTAAAGGGTTAATATCACAATATGTAATAGCCTAGAATTTAAAAGAAGGGGTAATATATTCAGGTCAAGAAATTAAAATTGAGGTTAGGAATGAGGGTTTACATGACATCCAAAACTCTACTGCATTACATGTACATAACTTGAAAACTGTGGATACAGTACATATTTTGCAAGAGTATTGAATGCATTTTAATGTTAGGGTGTTCTGTAACATGGCCACTGTATGAAATGAAGTTACATATATGTATTCTGTGCATGTTGTGTCCAGTGTGGTGTTAACATTTGTGGCTGCAAAACACATTCATGCACCCAGAATTCTGAAAGTAGATCGCTTTGCTGTCCACCGTCTTGCTACATGACAGCTTTACCACACTGTTAAATGGAATTTCTGCGCATAGAACAGGCTGTACTTGCATATTGATGAACTACCTTGTGATAATCTTGTAAGGTGAGGAAACTGTGTGTGTGCGTGGGCACGAGCGCTTGAGATTGATGAGGGGGGAGGGGGGGAGGGATGGATCTAATGAGAAACATCTGAAGTCGAATATTGTAATCATATGAATAATAGTGCTACTTCCTACTTACGAGGCCGCAGGTTCAGATTTTGACTCGGTGATTGGCCATCATGATTGAGGTTTTGCATGGTTTTCTTCTTCCTGTCCATGCACGTACCCCATAGTGCCTAGTGTTATTCCGTGATTACCTCACAGTTTACTAGCCATTCCATGATTCAGTCTTGTATAGTCTGACAGGGTGGCTGTAGTCACCAGCAAAGCAAGCACATGCCTGGGGTGACATTTTAGCCATCTTTTTCTTTTCTTTACTTTTCAGTACTCACCAAAATATGAAAAAATGCGAAATATGAACATTGCAGGAATGATACAGACACAGTAAACACATGTACTCAAGATCTGTGTGGATAAATATGAGGCAAGGGGGGTGTTGGTAAACGTTTGTTTGCTTGGGGCAGCAGAAAACATAGTGACAGTCCTGAGTCTGAGGTGGTGACACCATTGTTGCAACTGGACATGTACCCTGGAGGCTCAGGTTCGATCCCAAGTCATACCAGGTGGGGTTGGTGGTGGGAAAAGTGGCACTGTGACAGGTTTTTCTCTCAGTACTTCAGTTTATGCCTGTCAGTATCATTCCACCAGTGCTGTCCATGGTAAATTATTCATCTGTTACCAGCACTATATAACTGTTTTCCAAACTTTTTTTCCATGCAGCAACCCCTAAAATAATTTTTCATTTCCCAGGGTATTCCTACCTCTGCGTATGTTTACAGGCCAGTTTGTAGTGTACGGGAATTACTCCAGTATTGCTGGGCAAAATTTCCCACGATATTTCGAGGGATAGTTGGAAATTTTCTCAGAATGTCAACATTTTTTTTAGTTATTGTACACTTCCTTGCATAACCAGTAAAGATGTTCTGCAGTACCCTAAGGGTTTGTGAACACTGCTTGGGAAACACTGCTATGTAATCTTACAGTTGACAGTGTCACTAATAAGACACTTAGAAAAAGTTTTGTTACGTGATACATGAATGAAGAAAATAAGTGTCTGATGTATGAACCTTTGTGTGGGGTTGAAGGAGTTTCACATGCACAGAACTTTAATTATGAAAAATGGCAGTTTCTCTGGGTTTGAATCTCTGCTGTATGGTGCACTGGAAGCCCATGTCCTTTTGATTGTGCATGTACTCAAATTTTATGTTTGTTTCTCAGCTTTAATTAAAAAAACAGTGCACCGAGTGTACCTGTTCAAATGTAAGCAACTTTAAAAACATTGCAGTGGCTTAATCCGTAAAAACTGTGTACATGATCAGTAGTTCTGACAACTACAACATTCTGTGGTCAGTACCAAATACATGCGTATGAATGGTAATAAAAGAAGCCATTGAAACAGACTGTGATCTCCACTTTGAGCACTTGTATGTTGTGTTCATATTGATGTGAGAGAGGTGTTGCAGGGGTGCTGCATGCATTTGGTGCGCTGTCTGTCGTGCTTGCTGACATTAACCACTTCACTGAATTTGAAGATCTTCAGAATGGCTGGTCCATACTGGAGTTTTCATACTGTTTTGAATATCATCTGTCTACTTTACTTTAATAGTGACAAATCAGATGTTTAGTGATAATTTTCTTACCATTCTCATCTATTGCCTCCATAACATCTTGTGTCTTGCAGCAAACTTGTGGTTAGTGACTGAGGTGGCTATCTTTCCATGGTATTGTGAGTGGGAGAGTGATAGTAGATTTACATCTGTGTTGAAAACTAAGGTTATATAAAAGTGAAGTTGTCTGCGTTCATACAATGAAGACATACAAGAGAGTAGAGGTACAGTTCCACTAATTCTTAACTTAAATGGAAGTGATTGGAGAGCTTCATGCCTCAGCCCCTTTACCTCTGTGAGTAGAACCCGTGGGACCTGTGAATAGGGGGCCAGGTGGGCTCCAGACATTTTGGAGAAATCTCTCGCCCCTACAGAGAATAAGGCACGGATTGTCCAGCATGTAACGTAGTCCCTGTCCTGGCTGTGCAATCCTTGCTCCTAAGGCTGGATAAATGATTGATTATGAAGGCTTTATAAATTTTTACTTCATGACATCTGTGACTTAGCAAGAATAAAATTGATGTGACAGTTGTGGTTCTCATGGCGATCTGTATAAATGTTATGGTATGCAGACCTGTTATGGTGTGTTGTTGGTATATATTTAATAATAATTGGGAGGAAGCTTCTGTCTTAGTCTTCAGGGTGTAGCACCCATCTACACTGAAGATGGAGGCTGTATACCGTGTATATTCTTTTCACTTCAACTTACCACTTCCATACTTGAAATTGATATAGATGATTATAAATTCCATTCCTTCTCGCAGAAAACATATTCCCCGCTATAAAGACAGGTGGGTTTAATGCAGAACCAAAAAAAAAAACTGGACTTGGTAGCATCCAAAAGATGTCCATTGCTGGTTGTTTTTTGCATTTATGCAGGGCATAGTAATTGACTCTTCTGACATTGTGGAGGTACATACTGGCTCAGTCTTCACCTCTGATTGGCCGTACATATTTCTTCCAACTATTCTGTAACAGACACATTCGCTTCCATGACATCATTTCAGCATCAACTCGAACCAATTCAGTCACACTGCAGATCGGGGCAGTATGTTCTTCTGATACGTTGGAACATTTGATCACAACACAGTGCAGAAACCCCAGCAGTGACCGTGAAAACCTGTATGTTTGTATGCATGTGAGTAATGGAGCACTGCTATGTTGTACTGAAGGAGATGGTCGTTTGTGTTTGGTTTCTGTGTGACTGAACTAATGGACAGTTGCATGTAGCAATGAGCTTTTCCTTCATGCTGCCTCTGTTCTTGTCATCTTTCATTTTGTTCTTGCTCTCATTTTAATATTTTCTGGCTTCGGTGACAAATTCAGTTTTACCCCCTTATGTAATGTTGAACATACTGTGCACATCAGAAGCTGGTTGTGTGTGTGTGTGTGTGTGTGTGTGTGTGCGCGCGCGCGCGCGATCATCCAGAAGTACGAAGATCTAACAGTGGTCAAAGCTGGTAGGTCAAGCAGGAGCTGGCCTAGGTTGTGATTGGTTTATATTCACTTTTAAAATGAAATATTGGAATTACATTTGTGTCCACTGTTGATACATAATTGCATACAGAACTGTGGCTAATAAACATGACAGCTGGTGGTTAGTACTTCAGTTTCCATCCAACCCCCTCTGTCTGTTTAGAAAAAGTTATGTAATAATAATAATAATAATAATAATAATAATAATAATAATAATAATAATGGGTGTATGGATTACCAGCAGTTACCAGCCTTCACAGCACCATCACTGAGAATCTCCAGAAGCATACAGACTGGAAAGAAGGGCTTATAAGAAAGAATATGGCAACTGAAAACAGCCTGTATAATGCCAGTAGTACTATCCACAGCAGGTATTATCGCAAAGAGATTACACAACAGCTTGAAACTGCTTAACCTCTGCCCTGCTCTATATATTCTGATGCAGAAAGCAGTAATACTTAATACATGCCGTATCATTAGAAAGTGCTTGGTGAGTGGGGCTCGTACTCTTTTGAGAACCAGCTAAACTACTGTGAAGTAAGGAAGGTGGATGATGATGAGGAGGAGGAGGAGGAGGAGGAGGATGATAAATGTTACAATTGTCAAATAATGACTGACTGCTTCCATTTATATCCTCCATATCATCATCTTCCTGAGCAGTTGATTCAGGGAAATGGGAAATAAAGTATGATACTGTTACGGCTGATGTTTCTAGCTGTGGGTTACTTGACTTCCCTGGACTGTGACCACCTAGATGATGGCGAAGCTGCCAGTTTGTAGGTGGGAGCACCTGTGAGGCAGGCACTGCTGCCTATGACGTAATGGCAGGATGATCATTGAGGGTTGTAAACCACACGAGTGACATGTGGTGCTACATTGATGGATGCTTATGAGGGTACTGCCCTGAGGTGACATCTGTTGTAACATGGCCTTCAGACCATGTTGAGGCGTAGCATTTCTGTGGTTTACTAACCAATCAGAGTTGCGGGGAAAAATGCAGAAAAATTCACACTGAATTTAACTCACATTGAGCCTAACACTTAACACAACAGAGATCGAACTCCTTATTGCAGGTTCCTTAGTGTGCAAATAATGTGCAGCAACTTTGTTACCCCATTTACTGAAATTGTTTGCTCTTCATGTCATCCTTGTGTGTCCTTGGGAGTGGGGCTTCTTAAGGTTCTGGTGTGAAATTGAAGTGGTTTTGGCAGGTGCTGACATCGCTACAGCAGACAATTTGCAGTACATTTACCGCCCTGTGCCAGTGGGCGCACTGCACTTTGAGGTTCGTGCCCCCTCCAACGCACACATTGCTCTAACATCAGCCAGTAATGAGACAGAACCTATGTATGAGATTCTGCTTGGAGGCTGGGAGAACACTGCATCTGTCATTCGCTACAATCGCCAGAAACCAGACAAGGTACACGACTCCTGTTACAGTGTGTTGTGTCAAGTGGAGCAAAACAAAATTGGCTGCTCTCTGATAGGGCATATCAAAACTTACTAAGCGTGAAAGGAAACTGGCACATGTATTTAAATTATGAATCAAACTAATGTCAGAACAGAAAGCATAAAAACAAAAGCCAGGACTGTTTTAGTGCCAGTTTTGTAACTTGCTGTCCCATACACCATCAAGAAAATCAAAGAAGACCGGGTGGGTTAGAACTGAAGGGGACATTTCAGCAATTGGCCTTTGTTGCTAGTATGAATTATTGGGTGAAAACATAAATACTAAAAAGGAAATGGTAGAAGTTACATTAGTCATTAGTAGGGAGACTGGTCTAGAATTAAAAACAGAGAAAGCTTTATTTATATTCATGTGTCCTCAAAACAATGCAGGACAAAATCGTAATTTTAAAGATAGCTAATAAAGCCTTTAAAATGTGACAAACCCAAATTGCATTCGTGAAGAAACTGAGAACGGATCAAATTCAGGAATTTGCTGTTATTATTTAGTTTCATGTTCTTCATTCCATGGGGATTATTCCTATATGTGATGATGAGTCTTGCATGATGAGAAAGTTCAGGCAGGTAGTGTAATGACACTGATGGTGGATTTGTTTTGCACACGTGAAGGTTCGGGTAGACACGCCTGGACTCTTGACCAACAATGACTACATTCGCTTCTTGATAGAGTGGCATAACGGCCATATCAGAGTGAAGAGGAATGGTTCTGTGCTGATAGAATGGCAAGATCCCAGCCCATTTGGCATTTCACACTTTGGTGTGCGGACAGCTTGGGGTGCTCAGGGGCACTGGAGGATCCACCCTAGCGCATCACCAGGTACAACAGCGTTCTAACACAGCACTAACGTCTTGTTAGCGTCTAACTATTGCTAAGAGCTTATGTGCGTGTGTCTTCAGTGATGGTGGGTAATGCTGGTACTATTGTGGCAGAATGACGAGCGAACTGACAGCAGAAGGGACTTACAGACTGAGTCAGAACTACGTTTGTTATCGGTTTTAGTGCTTGCTACTTGTTTTGGCTTTGTGTAAGGCCATCATCAGACAGTTAAATAATGTGTAAAGAAAGTTTAATTTCAGCCCATTAGAATGATACTTTTACAGACAGCTGAGATCTGAACTTCGCAAAAATTGGAGTTATAAAAAGCTGAAACTAGGTAAAAGTTGAAATTGTGTGTTAAGATATTAAAAATGCAATAACTATGTGTTAGACTAAAATATGAAAACTGTTTTCCAGTACTCTGGGTGTCAAAGGGAACTTCTGTAGTGTTAAAATGGAGCCTTTGCTTTGGGGGGATGGTTAAATATACTAACAGT